>JAQGAE010000050.1:0-68161 GCA_034696685.1 Julus scandinavius | reverse complement strand
CAAAATGTTCATTGAGCTCTTGTCAAAATGTTCATTGAGCTCTTGTCAAAATGTTCATTGAGCTCTTGTCAAAATGTCCATTGAGCTCTTGTCCAAATGTCCATTGAGCTCTTGTCAAAATGTTCATTGAGCTCTTGTTCAAATGCTCATTGAGCTCTTGTTCAAATGTCCATTGAGCTCTTGACCAAATATTCATCGAGCTTTTGTCCAAATGCCCATTGATTTGCATTATTTATAAGCATTTGTTGAACAGTGGGCCAACACATTGCACCATTACATACATTTTCGATAAAAACAGGGAAATTCCCATTGGAATCCTACCCTAATATGTAATAAGCTCTGTTAAAAAAAATTAGCAAATACAAAAATGCTTTTAGGGTAGTGGCGGTGTCCCATCACAAAGGACTCCACGTGACACGGGTTAGGACACCCCTACATGCTGTGCTATACAATGCAATAATGTATACGGTGCTAACACATTACAAAATTATTAAAAAATTACATCAAAGCCTGTCTAAAACATATGTTTAGAAAATTAATTCCGGTAGAAAATCTTAGATGACGTATGGCTTTGTGTGAATATAAAGTAATAATGTTCCACTTTGTCAATTAGATTATTGCAATGACATACTTAGGTCTTGCACGCAATTCTGATTGCTTTCTTATCTGAGGCCAAAAAATGCAATGAGATTAATAGTGGTATTTATAAAAACGATCATAGTTCATTTCCTAAATGAAGCCAAACTCTAACTTGGTATTGTTGTTGTATTTTCATCAATAACGAGATTTAATACACATGGGCACCAACTAAATGTTAAGGTAATTAGATTTTTACTGAAAACAGATGTTTAATTTCCGGAGATTTTGTATTCAGTTGATTTGATAATAACAAAAGTATCCTGGTATTAACCCATCAAAATAATTGATGGATCAAATTTATGCGTCAAACGATATAGTTCACAACCATTGAACAATAGTTCACAATAAACTAGTATTTACCACGAATTTCAAGCAAAAATAGTATTTAACACGAATTTCAAGCGTAAACTTGTGTTTAACACAAATTTCTAGCAAAAACTAGTATTTAACACGAATTTCAAGCAAAAAATGGTGTTTAACACGAATTTCAAGCAAAAATGGTGTTTAACACGAATTTCAAGCATAAACTAGTGTTTAAAACAAATTCCAGACTTTTCAATGTGATATTCAAGCGCATTTCCCGACTTTCAAGTCTGTTGAACACCCTGACAACATCACTAAAACCATTTGATGATAACATCATCCTTAGTTATACTTTCAAGAATTCAAGAACCACAAATTTGTAATATTGCTAAACAGAAAAACAAGCATGTATTACCAAACAGTGACACTAGCCAAGCTTGTAAAAAAGCATCAAGGATAATAAAAATAAAAAGCAACATAACCAAGTACTTAAACAACAATAGCCACAGTGTCTCGCAACAACCACAACAGCTCTGGCAACTCTGGAACCGACAGACCAATTTATTTGGGTTTTTTTGTGTCTATTTTCAGGCGCATCGCTAGAGAAATACGACTCAGCAAGGAGCCATGAAATCTCTTTAGGACCTGGCAATAATGGCGCACTTCAATTAATAATACAAGGTAGGTAAGGTTAAGTAACCGCAGGGGGAATAGGGTCAGCTATTTCCAAAGTTAAAGACAGTCGTTATGAGGTTGAGAGTCCCTTTAGAAGGCAAGAACTTTGACAATGGATACAAATTTCAAAAGACACTCCAGAGAGAACATCAATTATCTCCAAACATCCTCAAACATGTGATGTTTTGAAACACTGCTCATCTCTTCAGGAATTCAGAGGTCGACATCCCCAAAGACAGTTGATATTTTTCAAACTTCATAAAGCTAATGATCCCCAATACATTGTCAACTTTCTCTTGACAGTATCATAACCATGCAAGTTAACTGTTTGTTTTTGTTATAATGTTTGTAGCCTATGTGGACAGTATTTTAAGGGATATCCAAAACGATGGTGGGACGTCCAATCAACCAGAAACTGCTTTTGACGTCATCAGAGAAAGGATGGCTGGCCTGCACCATTATTTAAATCATCATCCAGCACTAAGACAGAAACGGTTATGGATTGGAAGGGATCAACCAGATTTTGATCCGTATATCTCGGCCGATGTCAGTGTGAGTCAATTTGCTTTATAGAATTGCCCAAAGCCTCACATTTTAGGGGGATAGGGTCCATAATCTTGGGGGTAAACCCAGGCGAAATCGCACTTTTACTTTAGCAATATACTACTTTTAATAGGGTTACGAAATTTTCACTTAAGCAGTTGGACTATCTGAATTTGGCCCCACATATGGTGCACATGCGCGGTAGATTCAAGCAGCACTGAAAAGGTCCACAAGTTGAGTGTCTTTTGTGAAATGGGCACAAATGCAGCTTGCATAGGCCTGCCAAGATAGACTGCAAGATTAACTTGTTGTTAAAACCTCCTTTTTTTCTCCAGCACTTCTAAAAGCCCCATTGCAGTAGCTCCAGCTAATTTGTCCAATAAACTGGGTCAGCACATGTACAAGAGCCCCCAATTAACTGATTAACCTGAAGACAAGTGCGAAATCTTGGGGTCTGTTTGAGTACACCTAAAGCAAATAATTGCATTTCTAACACAGAAAAATTGCAAAAAAATAGCACTTTTACCTTTGAAAAATTGCACTAAGGTTTTTTTCAGTAAAATACTGCACCTAAGAAAAAAAGCACTTTTACTGCAAAAAAATTCCATTTCTAAAGCAAAAAAATCACACTTTTAATGCAAAAGTGCAATTCCCCTTTTATATGCTGTGTTTGAAATTTGTAAAACTACTTGGATTTAGGAAGGGAGGGACCTAATACCAAGATCCAGCCCCCTTCCCCCACCTTATATGCGACCTTAGAATTACAAATGGGTTGCATAAAACTGCATTATCTAATTTTGGTCTTTGCTAAAAAAAACCGCTAGGATTCGCAGAATTGCGAAGAAGAGGAAAAAGGACTGGGGAACATCAAACGTCAGTCTGACAAAGACATTAAGAAGAGCATGTACAAAAGGCAGAGGAACATTTTTCCCGCTGAAGAAATATGTGGCACTGAAAGGTATGTATACAAATACAAATGCCAATGGGTTATCCACACATCTAATTGAAAATTTCCTAAATCTCGTTTTCCCCATGAGAGAAAACGTTAATTAAGGTTGCATATGCAACTTCCTTTCGTATACAATCAGTAGATAAGCATCACAACAATGTGAATTCGTGTATTCATGTCAAAATGAAAAATTGTGTGAACAACACAATGAAAAATTGTGTGAACAACACAATGAAAAACAAAGTTAAATTTAGAATTTAGTTTTGAAATATAAACTCACATGTTGTTTTTTGTGCTATGTAATCGATGCAGTATGTTTAAATAAGACGATCATGGATGTGAACTTAACTATGGAACTTCCACATGGTGCCCAGTAAATTTGCTAGAGAAAATTCAAGGAATTTCAAGGACCTATCCTACGATCAATTACCGCAATATTTTACCAAAACGGCTGTAAAGTTTTCCAGAGAATTTTTTAGATTAACGGAAATATCCCCAAAACCGTGGAATATATATTTTCGAAATTGCGAAATCTCGCGGTTTTTTTCTTAAACCACGCGTAGACATGTGCCTTTTACCCTCTGCCAGAAAAAATCGCGATTATGCGAGCATATTTTGCAAAAAAATGTTTTAAGACAAATTTTTGTAGGGATAATCCATAAATTCCGTTATGTGTAACCTGCTGTTAAAACACGCTGTATCTCGGCTAATTATCGCTCGATTCTCAACGTTTTTGGTATTTTCGATGCCAAATGACGTCCTCTTTCATAATCCGAAATCAAAAATCCAACTTTTGAAATACGATGTTCGAAAACAGCCTAAAAACATTTGTTTTTCAGGTTTTTGCCACGTTTTATTTACAACATCTTGTTTTTTATGACAGATTCTGAAAGAGGACGACACCTACGTTAAATCCGTGAAAGCACTTTGAAAATCTAGCCATAATTCACCGAGATACAGCGTTTTTAATATGTGGGGGTTGGAAAACGATGAGGGGGTGTTCAATTTTCGTCAAAATCTTAAAAACGCTATATCTCGGCTAATTATTGCTCGATTTTCACATTTATTCGTGTTTTTGAAGCTAAACGACGCGCTCTTTCATAATCCGAACTCAAAAATCGATTTTATAAAGGGATGTGTCCAAAAACTGAAATGCAAAAACAATGGTTTTTGCGGTTTTTTAGAACATTGCTTTTTGAAACCCATATATAGGGCCTTGCTATTCACGAACTTTTAAGAATTGTAGCATATGTAATTACATGTTAGCTTTGTTTTCATAATAAAGGGGAAAGGGCGTTTCATAGCAAAAAGCGTAAAATCCACTTAAATTGTTACAAACATCCAACTATTTACAGGTTGACAATCCCAGATTTAAGGTCTTCAAAAAACAACATGAGTTAAAAGCTTTCAGTTTTCAAGTTGACCAAATTGGAAAAATGATACGCCTTCATTAAAACCACATTTTTGAATTAACGTTTTAATTGCAGGCGTTGGGAGTTAATTAATTGGACGACGGATTTCTACGGTCACGACGTGGAAATTGTCCACACTGAAGAATTTCAACAGTACGTGTTCATTTACCGGTGTGTCGCAGAACATGGACCCTGCTTGGGCATTTCCCCCTTGTGAGTCTTTTAATACATCTATTTTTTTCATCATCATTTTTCTTCTTAAGGCCCACCAACGTGCTCACAACTCCCTCCCTCAAGCATTTCTGGCATTTAAATATAAAGTGAATTTCGTAGAAGTTCCTGTTGCTGCAGGGGAGTTTCAAATGATCCGAATTACAGAACAGTCCCTAGTGGAATACAGAATATACACCAAATCAAAACTATACTTTCTTCGGTTGATACAACAAAATGGAGAAATATGAAGGAGTTGCTTCTAAAAACAACTTCTGCTATACTGTTTTCGTTAACCAGAAGTGGTTGTACCAAATGGGGCCGATAAAAATACTGTAAAACACATTTCTCGTTTAATGAGGTTATCCACATATGACCTTTTCAACGTGTCCCTTAGGTACATTTGCCCTAGGGCCATCAGAAATCAGAACTTCCATGTGTTCTTACATTCATACTTACTTTGATACTTTCATACTTACATTCATTACCATTTATTTATCGATCTTATTCAATGACCCCAATTTTTTAGAGAAACAATCCCAGCATTTGCCCATTACTCTCAAACTCAAGGTACTCGGCCCTTAGTGAGTATTAATGTAGCATGTGTTTAATAATGCGCCGTAATTATAATTATACCATATAATATATAATTTTACAATATAATATATATAATTACACAATAAATGTATACATTTCCATTATAGAAATAAATCATAAATCTCAGATCAACTAAAATAAATCAGAAATCTAATTATATACCATGATGCAAGTTGTTTTCATATAAGATAATTTCCAAAATAGACCTCAGAAAAAGAATTAATACAATCAAAGTGGCCATCTTGGAAAAGGCAATGAAAAATGTCCATACACCGCTAGGTGGCGTCAAACAGGAATAAGGACTAAAATAAGTTATTAGTCATAACAGCGTATATAGGGACGATTCGTATATAATATTTTTTACAAATGTATTTTTATTTGCAGGTACAATTCCGAGTGCGAAATCAGGTACGGCTGGGTAAACATGTACCACAGGCGTGTGGATGTACCCAACGCAGCGCCCCAGTGGGGTTTCGTGGCAGTACCACACCACTGCGCTTGTAAAATTACGCCAAAGTTTATTCCAAATAAAAAATAAGTTACGACAAAGAAAGAGTGAGAAAAAAAAGAAGAAGAAAAAGAAAAAAAGAGGAAAAAAAACTACAGCAAATAAATTATTTAATTAAGGCAGTTAGGGCTTCGACTTCACATTTGGATAAACATTGATTTCGTTCCACTTTTTGTCGTCTCCTCGTCCACGTACCCTCCTATTCCGCCCACTTTTCAAATTGATTCGGACATTTGCCATGCATATGTTGTCAAAATAAGGTACCCTCCAACTCATATCTAGTATTTCTCCTACCGATGTACATAGTTCTCGGGTCCTCGCTAGCATCCCTTTTTATGTGCATATGTTCCCTCCCAAATACTCCTGCTACTACAAGGCAAATCAGTGATGTGAATATTTACAAGTTGGTTACAAATTGTTTTTAGTCAGTAAAGTCAATTAAATTTCAAGTTGGGATGTCAACGTGTTTGTTAATGTGTCGCATGTAATCCAAAAACAACAACAACAAACGAGGTTATGTAAGCTGTTGCACCGCCATGTATAAATCGCAGCCGGTAACTTGTAACTTCCGTTACACGCTATGGCTGAATTACATTTTGTAAAAAACACGTAGCGAAAAATCGTGAAAAAAAGTTTTTGGGCTATTTTCGAATCTGGTATTTCAAAAGTTGGATTTTTGACTTCGGATTATGAAAGAGGACGTCATTTGGCATCGAAAATACCAAAAACGTTGAGAATCGAGCGATAATTAGCCGAGATACAGCGTGTTTTAACAGCAGGTTACACATAACGAAATTTATAGATTATCCCTAAAAATATTTGTCTTAAAACATTTTTTTTTGCAAAATATGCTCGCATAATCGCGATTTTTTCTGGCAGAGGATAAAAGGCACATGTCTACGCGTGGTTTAAGCAAAAAAACCGCGAGATTTTAAGAACTTTTTTGTTTTTGTTTTTAGTTTCTGGAAACCTCCCTTTGGAAAGTCGAATATTTGACTGCAGATTATGAAAGAGGACGTCGATAGGCTTCCAAAACACCAAAAATTATGAAATTCGAGTGATAAATAGCCGAGATACAGCGCTTTCAAGACTTTGACGAAAATTGACTACCCCCTCATCGTCTTGCACACCCACAAATTCAAAACGCTGTAGTTTGGTGAATTATGGCTATAGTTTTTTCACTTCCTTTAACGTAAGTGACGTCATCTTTCAGAATCTGTGATAAAATATGCAATTTTTATGTCCAAAATGGTCTACCCCAAGATTCTGGACCATATCCTCCCCCAAAATGTGATGAAATTCACAGAATGGGTTAATTCGTTATTTTTATAGATTCAGGGTTGACTGAATCTTGACTTTTATTAGCTGATAGTAACAAGTTATAAGTGGGAGATCTCTTGACTATTATGCCATTTAATAAATGGTTATGCAAGGCAGTCAATTGGACATACCTATCTGGTTTTTTATCGAAAACGTTGATTAAATACCCTTTTTTTTTTTTGATATCGTTATTTTTCGTAATCTTTGGATTTTACAGAATTAAAATGTTTCCCTTAAATAACTGTGGTCACGAAATGGATAAACCGATTTGGATAGAATTTATGTAAATGAGCTACATTTGCATTCAATCCAACCATTGGAATGTGGATCACATTCCAACTGCAACTCGTCATAATTATTTCAAAAAACTGTTTTATCTTTCCTGTAAGGGCCTTAAAAATTAAAAGTAATATAAAGAAAAGTTGTTTTTACCTTAATTTCAAATCCAAGAGGAATCCAACAACACTACTACTGTTTTATCACACAAATTTGTCCCGTTTTTGAATAGCGTCCGACAGTTTCAAACTTCCAAGACAGACTAACTAATTTAAAGGTCAAATGTCCAAATAAATTAAACTAACGACGCTGTGGTCAATATCCGAGGGCATCTCATAACATACGTTTTCCTACATACATGTCCCCACATTTAAATTGGTCAATAAATAAAACAAGATTCAATAAATATTGTTGGATTAAATTTATTAGCAATTGGTCACAATGTCATTTTCCATGCATTGAATTGAAAAATGAAATATATATTGCAATATACAGATAATAAAGATATTCGATGAAATTACATCTTCGCGATATAATCGATTCAGCAGGCATAAATACGGAGTATAAATTAATAAAAGTATACAAATTGAGTAAAATAATTATACTGTATAGGAATAGGATTTGACTTTTTGGAGTAATTCGCGAACATTCGGTACACGAAAAATTGCACGTTATCGGTTTCGGTAATCGATCTAAACATTACAAAATATTTTGATACTTTTTTTGGCTTCGATAATACTGGTCTAACGTAAAGCTGGATTTCTAATTTATCGTATTTTTTGCGAATTTGAGCCGGTCCCTATCCGATAAGAGACTCTCGCAAGCTTTATAACATACCTCGCTACTACATAGTACTGAAAATTTAAAAAAAAATTCAAAGTAATACAATTTGTAATAAAACATGATTGGGCAAGCACATGGAAAGGGTAAATTACCAACTTTTGGAAGATGGAAAATAATTCCGTACAGAAATATGGAATAAATCGACATGATTATAACTGCGGCCGATCTCGGTAGGGGGGTCATGGAATACACATTTGGAATTTCTCATAAATTTCCATGAAGCGCCATGAGCAGACATGTTAATTGCATGAAAGTTGCATTGTTTAAAGACTACACAAACACTTAGGGCCACTAGAATGTGTGAAACCACATTGCATTTCTTATTGGCATTTGGCAATTGGATATGATTGGGCTACATTTTTATTGTCATGGTGCCGGCAATGTGTCCGTTTGTCAAATGTCAGACCCCTTTCTGTGACCTAGGCACTTGTGTTGCCTATTACAACTTATTGGACATAGTCGCTACATAGGTAAGTTGATGATTTATCAGGAAAATTTCAAATCAAAAATACGGTAACTAAAATCGGGAATCGCACCAGATGGACACGCGCGCACTAAAACCATCGATCATCGCACAACCGTGTAAAATGTTTTGTAAAAATAAGCACAATGGATTCCAGTTATTTGGGGCCAAAATATTCGCAAGCTCCATCCAAAATACTAATGCAAACGCAAGCATCTAGTCTCAAGACGTTGTCGGCAATTAGAGGTTCCAAAATTCCGGCAGGATAATCTATAATGGAATATTTGCACAAAAAAAAGTTTATCCAAAGAGCTACGGTCTCTTGTCCCAGTTATTGCTGGCCATTTCCTCGATTGGATTTTTTTCCTACGAGAGCTGTGCCCAAAACAACCGGAATCCATAGATAGCGGACAACGCAAACCAGAAACAAGAGAAAGTTGTTCCAAGGCTTTCAAAAAACGGATTTTCAACAAAATCACAAACAACTTGTTGCACATGTGTTATTAACCTTTAGCCATGCATAAAAAATGATGTAATATCCGGAATACAACTACATCAAGAGCATAATGGTTTGCCAAAGGCTGGTTTCCCTCATTAGCACATGATCAATCTGGTATCGTACTGGATCATAGTGAAAACACTTAAAGTTCTGGGTGGAGTAATTTCCACAACACCATAATTAATTAACACCGGATGGTTTAGGATGCTGAATAAAACTACTGTTTGTTTACCGGATCCGACTCTTTAAAACCTATCACTATCCATATGCAAATTAGGCACATAATGCAACATTGCCCTTTTCATTCCCAAAATCAAAGTAATAAACAGTCTTAGTTTATAAATGAAACATTAGTGGGAGTGAACTTCGTAAGGAAATGGGTTTGTTCTAAACTCAAGTGCACAACGTTCCGAACTAACCGGCACTAGAACTGCCGTTATCCGTGACACGACTAGGCATCTTTTTCTCTCGTGTTGAAATGTTTGATCGATACAATTTCCAGAGAGGGAAACCAGCAAATGTCAAACCACGGCATCTTCAGGCAAATTTTCATGTATGCTGGAATTAAAGGACCTAGCCATGATGAAAATGACATACGAACTGATTGGCCACTTAATTTGAGACACCTAACACATTCTAGAAATTTGTGGCACGCAACCACCGACTGGCGAAGACGTCCGGAAAATGTTTCTGAAAGTACAACTCCGCGGAATTGGCTACAATACCGAATAGCACTTGAGACCATTACAACACAACCTGTCTAAAAGCATACTCATGGGACCGGTGACAAATACGTTTTTAGACAGCTAGATTTATACACTGGTTCAAAATCGGGACTGGCACATTTTATGCTTTTAGAGAGGTTATTCAATTACACAGGATGCATTTAGACAGGTTCTACTGTATCGACTTCTGTAGGGGCGTCGAGAGCAGACCTTTGAAGTATGGAACAAGCTGATGGAACCATGTCTGGATCCAGTGCTTCGGTAACATAATGGTGTCAACTGTCACACTTTAGGGCCTTCGGTAGGGTTAATCTTATGTCACAACTTGTTGAAACGGTTCTGAATACTAAAGAAAGTCTAAAAGAAAGAGTATTAATAAGGTGTCTCAAACAAAGTGTCCAGTCAACGTATGTCACCAGACAATGCTGAACCGGAATAAGGCTTCAAATGCGGCCAACAACGTTAATAAAGCTCGGCTCGCATCGATATTACAAAGCGCAAACAAGTAAAGTAAGAAGCTTGCAAGAAAATGATTAGTATAGCAAGAAATAAAATTGAGCATATGTTTCGGTGTTTAAATTACATTTGCAAGAATGTGTCCCTGGCCACAGGCTGAAAGTTATTTGCTAGCATCAGGTTATTCGACCAACACAAGAAAAAATGTGTCCGAGTGTACTCGAGTGGGTCAGTTTTAAAATGCGTGGATTTAATTCCAATTTATAAGTCCTGTTATTTTTTGGTTTCAACTTAATAAACGATATTATAATAACAGATTTACACAGAAAAAAAATCTTTAAAATAAATACTTTTCAAAGATTAGAAAACAATTGAGCAAATTCGAAAAGTAAAAATTTGCAGAGAATGACTAGAGTTGCAGAATAAAATTCAATATATACTGTAATTGTGGCATTGGATGAAAAATCGATAAACACAACATGAAATTATTAAATAGGATTTAGTAAAAGTATTTGTTAAAACTTTTGCAAAAGAAAGGCGAAGAAGCTAAACCAGTTAATTTTCTCTAACCATAAGGCTTGGTTATGCATAACATTTTTTTTTTAACTACATTTTTTTTTTAATTAATGAGCAAAGTCGAGTTCAAGAAATCTGGAAAAGACAGATGAACGTAATTGTTACCGTAGAATACGACAAAGGCTTTTAGAAAACTTGGAAGAGCGCAACACACGACTAAATATCACAGCACCCTTCGGTTATTTGGTTTTAATTAAATAAATTTGTATAAATATTTCTAAGTTTGCAAAATCGAAGGGTGAGGGATGTCGGGGAAATCGTAAACATGCGATAATATAAATTAGCTAGCATATTTTACTAATTTACGAAACTGATGTTCGTTACATAAAATGTTCTGGTATCACTTTTCGGCGATCATTTTATCAAAATGCATGTCATTGTAAATTTTAAATTATTTGAATTATGTAATGTCTTTGTCTCTAAATACTCGGGCATTCCGTAATTGTCAGAAATTTGGTCGTAATTACAGAAATGGGAAGTACGACGATCAATTTTTCCACAAATTCTATATGGCATATTTTCTGCTCAAAAATACATAATTTTTTGATCTGCACAAGGTAATGACTATTTATCTTGCCTATAGAAGGTCCGAATGACCAACATATTGCCCTAAAACCGGGATAAACACGATAAGCTCCAATAAATGAAGTATCCGTGATTCACGACAACACATTTGTGCGTTAAAATGGGACATTTGGGGAGTGTTTGGACTACGTCGTCAGCCTAAATCATCAAACCACACACGTGCATTACAAATAACCCTAATTAAAAACGAACCTTTGATGTGGCAAGTTAGATTAAGAGAGCAAATTTTAGGGGAATACCTCAGGATGCATAAGTACTCCCTCTAAACCTAATCGTTTCTATAAACCTGGATTTCTTTAAAGGACATGCATGTCACGATGGATGAAATTTTGCATGCATGTGCCTTTGTCGTTCAAGCATTAGTATAGGAGGCATTTGGAGTCAGGCACAGGCTTGACCGCCACATCCAAAAATTCTAATCTTGCGCAAAAATGTCAAGAACATCCCCGATAAAAAATCCCATCAGCTTTTTTCCTAGCCAGCAAAAAACACGGGCAAGACATAGCGCTATTAAATGGTGCACTGCACCGAGAAAGCTACCAAAACACATAAGAGACCGAAATTGCGGCAAGTTAAAGCGATATTTTTTTTGCGGCCGATTGTGTCGACATTTGACAAAACACGGTTCAACTTGACTGATCCGAGCGCGCGCGAGAGCTTATCGTAATCGTTAACGTTGCTCGGGGACAAATATTACGCGAAGGCTAGGAAAAAGGATGGGGAAACCATTAAAATATAATACAAACTTGACCATCATGGATTGAGCACAGAAATAAAAAACTTAAGCCTCCAAATGCAGGAGAACGGTTTTACAAAAAGACAGGCACTGAAATGGATAGGGCCAGCATCACTGTCCAAAACATGCCGTTAAAATCAATCCAAACATGTCTGGCATTGGAACTGCGCTGAAGCCCCATCCATTTCCAGGAACGATTTCCTCGAAGACCACGCTATCGAGTCATCTGATGCAGTTCTATTGCTAGAAAACCTATTTTACTCTTCCTCCTATTAGAAATTAAATAATGGCAAAACATTCCATTAGTCATTACAAATAGAAGAAATACCTCATTTTGCGAGCATAAAACAGAAATTATCATTTAATACGGAAAGTTGGCTATATGTGGATTTTTTGAACAACATTGGCTTAGAATTAACTAAACCAAAATTATTTTCAAAAATACCACTTCCACGTAAGCCAGTTAGACCATATAAAAGGGCGTCTCCAAAATTCCTTCAAAAATTGACCCCCACTCCTATACCCCTGTGTCCATTTTATCCCAGACCCCGCCCACATCATAGACGCCCTTCATTTTTTTTTTTTTTTTTTTTGAAAAATAGGGTGTCCACAATTTGTATCGGAACACACAAAGGCCCATCCTATAAATTTCGAAGCACCCGTCTTGCTGCCATTTCCGGGACAATTTCCAGATTTTTCTGATTAACGGTAATTTCCTGATCTCGTAGAGTAATTCCAGCAAAAATTGGTGTTTAGAGCAAATTTGGGCATAATAACCAACTTCCCCGACGTTTTAAAAATTAAAGTGTATTAGGGACTGCAAGCATGTCTTCTAATCTTTAAAACTTAATTAAACAGAAAACCCAAAAAGTGAAAAATACCATCATTAGTGGACGTCCATAATGGCTTCCCCTCCCCCGTTAAACAATACGCTAGTGTACTTACCCATTCCTTGATTTCAACGCCTTCCATTGCATCCTGAGGCAGATCTCCATCCTCAATGGCCATGGTGGCAAACAAGGTATTTAGCTAAATTAGGAGATGAACATCCATAATTAGCATCGGTTTACTCTCGGGCGCCAAATCCAAACTACTCGAGCCACACTCACGTCAGCTTTTCCCTTCCTAAGAAAGGCCGGTTGGCCCAACGAGCCCCTGTCTGGTACATCCGTCGCTTTTGGGGACGGTTTAGAATTGTTTTCGGTCACTGGAAAACAAAATGCCAGAGTCAATCGCCGAGTAAAAAAGACGGGGAGAAAAAGTACAACTGATCTTACATGCTTTCATTCCATCAGGCTGCAGGCTAACGAATTTAGGAACCTTGTCAGCCCCAGAAAACCACTCGGCACTTGTCATGGTGTTCTCCCACGCAACGCGTGTCAATGGAAACAGATCGTCCTGGAAGTATTCGGTCTGGTGGATAAAAAGTCGAAAATTAAGGCAGGAACTATCATCAGACCTTTAGGTATCGGGGCGTGTACTCGCCTTGACTCTTGGAACTGTGAAAGAGAGAGGTTCGATGGTTGTCGGCGTCAAGCGCAAAGCCCTCGCAAATTCCACATCTTTCACGTTGCAGACGCATTTGGGAAGGAAGGCCAAGGCCTGGTGCGAGGTTGGACACTTGTGATGGGACAATGGAAAAAGGTATGGATGGTCCGCACAAACTTCATAAGCAAAAATGGTGGAATCGCCCTGAAAGAAATCCCAGGTGGATTGTTGTTGCGATACACGTTATTTCGGCGATTTTTCGTTACCAGATCTAGAAAAATGGACGGAAAGCCCGACCACCTTACCTTCCCGGTTAAGAAGAGCGTACAGCTGTCTTCGTCGTAAAACGGAATCATAATGGCAGGAGAAACATCAATTCCGACAGTTGCGAGGGGCTCCATTAAGGCATCCACGGAATACACGCAAACCTGTCGCTCCGAAACCTTGTCGAAACCCGTTACCACCAGACACTTTCCGTCTAACGCCCACAAAACTCTTGCACCTCGGTTTCCTACTGGACCAACGCCTTCCTGAACACGTAAACGCCGTAAATTTGATTTTTAAAACGCTTTCCCAGCGAAATTTTATTTTTCTTACAAGCAGATGCAATTAGTTTGCTCGCCTTGATAGGTTCGTCAGATTTCCGAGGCTCGTAGACACGCAGCTTGTTATCTTTGCAAACGGTGGCGAGTTGACGGCCGTCTTGACTCCACGCCAGGCTGAAAATCTGATCGGTATGTCCGGTCAGTTGGATTTTCTCCTCGGAGCTTTTCAGATCCCATATGCGGATGGTCATGTCGTACGATCCGGACGCAAGTACGTCTTTTGCCAGCGGGTGGAATTTGACAAAGTAGATCTTTTCCATATGACCTAACACAACGAGAACAATTTTCGCATTTTAATAACTTGCCAAAATTATTTCTGAGACATTAACAGTTGGTATTTTTTTTTTTTTTTTTTTTTTTTTTTTTAATGGACTTCTTGCACTTAAAATGATGATGTTTACCTGACAAGGTGAAATCTGGTGTGGTGACAGATTCGGTTAATCCTCCATCAGGAATGATCCAAATCCGAATCTTGGCATCGTCGCAAGCTATTTGAAAAACCAACATCAATTTGGATTAAAAAGATGCTCGAGCACGAAATGAATAAATGTAAAATACATCGAGCCCTTTTAAGCGCATACATACCTACAGCCAAGCGGGTTGTATCAAACGGATCCCAAGCAAAATCCATGACGGTGGTACCATTCTGAACAACAGGTACTATTCCATCCGGAAGTCGTCCAGATTTGCTGAGCTGCAAAACCGTCCATGATCAGGTTAAGTTTGCTTGTAAAAAACTCGACATCATCGAGGTTTGATTTTGAAGAAGAAAAAAAAAATGGTCACCAACCTCAAACACAGCAATTTTGCCACCAGGACCACGAAGCGGAACAGCGACTCTGTCCCGGTTCACGTGAAAGCCATCGCATTCGCCAGGAATGGAACTGCTAAGGTTTCTCACATTTTCAATGTGCGTGCTTCGGTGCAAAGGAGTTCCTTTCAAATGGCGAAATTTGGAAGTGCGAAAGCCTGGAAAACATTAAAAGAGCAATATATAAAAATCGTGGAAATAATAAAAATCATATAAATCGTGTTTAAAAATATGGTAAAAAAAAAGCTTACCTTGGAATATTTTAGCCGATTTGCGATTAGCATTAGACGTTGGTGTGGAATTGTTAGCAACAGGAGCCGGTTTTGCTCTGACAGGCACTGGTGATCCTGGGGAACCAAACAGGATTCCAGGGCTCGAGTTTCCGTTATGCTGCTTAGGCTCGTTGCGATGATCAGACTCGCTTCCGCTGCTTTCTTCGCGAGACGTTTTACGAAGTGCCGCGCGAGGGGCGGCAACCGGAGGCGTCCCCGAAGTGGAATCGACGGATGCACTTCTGCAAAATCTGTCCAAGTCGTTGGAGGAGGTACGGGACCGGCGTCGTGGTAATGGAATTGGTCCAGACTGGTTCTGACTAGAGTTCAGTTTTTCATCTTCGGAATGTTCGTACTGCCCATTAAATTTGGCTTTCGAAGACTGTCTCGCAAACTAATATTCAAAGCAAAGATTCGGTTTACCAGACAATCTTGATGTTTGGATTATTCACAACAGGATTAATATCCAACATGACCAGTTTTTGAAAACTGTGAACCATAGTTTATTCTAACCTGGTTATCTGTGACAGGTTTTGGCACATGACCAAAGACTTCGTTGTGTTCAGGCTCGCTGGGAAGAATGTTTTGTTTGACATCTTGTTCAGGTTCTATCGTAGTGGCTCTTGTTGGATTGCAGAACCTTAACAGGGATTCTCCCTTGCGAGTTGTTGGATTCAGGCTAACTTTAGCCACCTATAACAAAAATTCTTTTTCTTCATTTCTCAAAATAACAAAACCACGAAGAGAGCGGCGATTCGGACATGTAAACGCGAACTAACCTGAACGTTATCTCCTTGGAGCCACTCTTGAGCAGACATGGCCGGCACGGCTCCCTTAGTATCTGGGAAGAGATCAATGTGAAAATCCCTGAAGGTCTATAAGAAAATTACATCAAATTCCGTTAACAAATTTGTAATTAAAATCATTAAGGGCGCAAAATGAGATGAAATAATTAACAAAAAAATCTAACCTTCCTAGGTACTTGATAAGTAACTGGAATGATGGCATTCGTCGTCAGTTGCAACAACCTGTTCACTTCGCACTGCATAACATTAAGGGCCCTTTTTGGTATCAGGCATGCCCCTTTAATTGGCTGTTCGCAAGTGTGTCGAGAGGCTATGCAAATTAATAACAACCAAAGTAAAAGTTGGATCATAAATGGAACAGAAACATGTTCCACGGTATGTTTGAAAATCCCTAAATAATAAAACACACGTGTTGAAATTACCTTCTGTTAAATAGGGGTCACTGTCGTGCACTTCTAAGAAGATGACGGACGAGTCTGCCTAAAAATAAAATTATGTCAACGTTACACCAAAGCAACGAGACGTTTGCAAAAACAAAACTTTACATTTTAACATATTTACCTTTCCTGCCAAGAACAGCATATTGGTGTCGCTATCAAATAGCGGTATTAAAATTCTGAAAAACGGCGAATTGTCAAAGTTAGACAAAATTGAATCTGAATCGGCAAAATTTAAGCACACGAAAAAGTTGGGGCACGTACCCTGTTGACGTATCTGGAGACAGCGACTTTATCGGTTGATCGAAATTACGGACATCTCGTAAGAAGACTTGTCGCTGGTGACTCTGAAAACAGTAAGCAAATAGATTATTTTGCTTCTTGAATTATAGACACAAATCGATCCAAAATATTTATACTAACAGCATCAAATCCTGTAGTTAAAATGCGGTCGGAGTTTCCAAGCCAAACGACCCGTGCATCTTTAGGATTTTGATGTCCGGCGGTTTCCTGCAATTAAACGGTCATTGGAAATTAAAACAGCGAAATTATGGTTAATTGAGTGGAACACCGAGTAGAATTTTGAAAAAAGGTTACCTGCGCACAGTTGTTACTCCTAGGGTCAAGAACACGCAGCATCTTATCCCTTGCCACGGTGGCCAACAAGCTTCCGTCATCCTTCCAATCTATACCCAGAACTTGGTTCCCATGATCCGCCCACTCTGCGATTAAATTGATTTGAATTGAAAATGCATTTTCAGGTGAGATGCCCATTGGTCCAAACCCTATTCTGGCTTACCCCAAAGGCATTTCTCTGTAGAAATGTCCCACAAGCTGACTACGGTACTGCTGCTCGTCGTCAGGGCGCAATCGGCCGTCGGGTGAAATAGGATGTTTTCCACTCGTCGGGCTTGTACAGGAAGAACAAGTGTAGGATTTGCCAAACTTTCCGTAAGTCCCATTTGTGGAATAGTCCAAAGTTTGATCTGAAAGTTTGACAATTATTAATGAAATATTTTTTAAACTTTCTACTTGTTTTGCAAAAAACGTGGTTGTGCCAAACTTTTTGACATACAGGGATTCTTAAAAAACCTATTTTTCTCGACAAAAAAAACCCCTTTTCAAAAATTACTTACTGTGCAATCTTGGGAACCAGTAGCAAGGAGTCCATCGTCAAATGGCGAAAAATCAAAATCTGTAACTTGTTCTGCAAAACATAAGAAACGCAATGCTCAACATGTGGATTTCTCACCTGATAAATGACATACCGGTCAACACCGTCTTACCTGCATGGCAATGTAGCATGGGGGTATCCTTTCTCATACGGCCACTGGTATCCAGCGGCAGGAGGCCGAGGCTTCCACCACCTTGGCAACAAGGGGAAAAAATTCTCTTAAATTTCATACTGATAAGCAGTGCGTGGTGCACACATGACAAGTACTCATAAATTGCTAAGAGCCATTCGGTACTTGAGATGGCAAACATTTGTGAGATTATCGAGGTGGCAAGTTAATGGATTTTCAGTGAACTAGACATTAAATTAAAAGGGATTAAATATCAAGTGCAGGTTAAAAGCCTACCCCTTGCATCACTGTTGAATGCCACAAACGCCGCACTAGCTTTGATGTGATTTCCATGGGACTGCGGTGACCCTACACTGATATCTGAAATCCAACCCTACGAATGGAACGGACAGTGGCATATAAAATTACGTATGCACGGTTTACAAATGAATCGGCAGTCCGCTAAAGTTAAAGCCAAAGTGCAGTCGAATTGAGTTTTTACCTCTTTTTTTGGAACCTTTGGCAGGGAATTCTTGTACTTGGAAGTTTTAAACTTGTACATTTTCCAATGCTAATTTCTTGTGCTGTGTATTCCTTGATCTGAAAATATTCAAAACATCGTCCACCATCAGTGAGAGGTTTGCTCGTGGCAATTCGACAACTATAAGGTGCATTAAAGTGGTTTTAAATAGAATAATACGCTTGTTATCATCATCAATGCACGAATTCTATGATTTTATTGTCGGTTTTCCAACAATTTATTTTAATTTGCACAATCAATTCTATGGAAAATTTTTGATAACTTCATTCAGCCTCCATTTGAAAAAATTAAACGGAGGTCAACTAATCGATCCTCAAGGACCCCAGTCACCCCACACTGCATAGATATGCAGAGGAACATCGAATATCAGAGTTAACGTGGACCAAACCTACCACGGAGTATCAAATAACCCAAAACTCGGGCCTACTATGTTAGCACACAGCAAAAAATGAGTACTTCCATCTGTGCAAATGAAACTGTCTGTATGCATACAAATATCCCTTACAATTGGTTTTAAATAAGTGGAATTCTGTTTCACATGTCTGATATGGAATTTTTAGAAACCCAAGCTGCAAATTCAGTTAATTTGCCAATGATAACTTTATTGCAAAAGTGATAGGAACAGTTCCAAGAATTCGAGGGGAAAACAAACTCGACAAGCTAATAGGAAGATAAACAAAGTGGCAAGCCTTACTTTCCAGAAACTAAGTTAATGGCTGCCAGAACCGGAAGTGTAAGAGGTTTTTCACCTTACAATACCAGATAACACCAAGAAAAGGAAACAAGGAGCTCCTTAGAAAACAATTAGCCTCAAAGAGCAAACTACAAAATTGGACTTGTTCATCAGAAAGCTATGACAGAGACAGTGTTGACAATTTGTTTATTAAATATAGTTCCGTTGCTTGCTTGCTTAAGTAATCTGAATCTGAAACTGCATTTGTTCATCATCAAATTGGCCAAACCCCAAAAGAGTATGATATGATGCATCATCTCCAATTTACAAGTTATTAGTAAGCTTCACGAGAACGAGACTACAAATGATTTTAAAATATGGTTAGGCTTGTGACATCAGACGAGACAATTAATTGCTCTAGTATTCAAATTACGCATGGGCATGATTTCAACGGGCATAAATCGTACGACTTTTTTTTACATCCACTTCCTTCTTTGAACTTCCTTCACTTTCCCAGCGTAGATAAAAACAAGGTCAACATTCTGGCTGTTGAAATTCATTTGTAAATATAACGTGTACATGTTGTTTGAATTTTTAACGATAGCAAATTAGTCAAGGTTAGCATTTTGTCATACATGCTGGTATCTTCTAAGAACATACAGACTGACAAATTTTCCTATCGTTATCACCTGCACATTTTGGAAAGTTACATAATTTTCAGATCTGCAAGGGCTTCTCCTAACATTGAATACTACATAATAAACAAACGTTACACTTATTGCCAAATGTATTGCACCACGTTGGTTCTGTTCAGGAAACTTCACATAAGAGGCTGAGCAGCTCTCAACTAAACTGTATTTACCTCCACACCATGCCCATGATTTTGAACCATCTGACACTGGTATAATTATCTCACCTTAGCATCTAAACTGCTGGAAGCAGCTAATTTGCAAATTGACAAGATTGGGTCACTAGAGAATTTTTTATATCCATTATCTTGGCATTCGCTTTTAACGAAATTGTGAAGCCATGGCAACAATCAGTCCAGGAAAAAAAACGAGGTTAAAAGCGTTTTAGTTTTATTTGTTCGACAATCAGACTTGGGAAGTCGTGTTTCTCAAGAAGTTGTCCACATTACAAGTTATCATATAAACTCCCCTTTATAAGAGCAATACTTAAATTTCCTTTTATCATAACGTCATTACCTGTTTTATATGCGAGCACGAACATTTTTTAAATAGATGGAATCCATAATAGATGATGTCCTCATGCGAAACTTACAATCGTGAGGTCTTAGCGAGAGTGCTGCCTACAACCGTGATATTCCCATTTGTGCAAATTTGCTTACTTATGTTTAACAAACAATGGAATAAAATTTGCATATGTTTAATTATATTTGTTTTCATAAAACGTTTCACAACATGAGTGCATACATCCCATTGCACAAGCAAGTACACCAGGTGAACGCAAAAACCACAGTTTGAACAGTTTGTTTACTTTTGCAAAGTTTGCATCTGACGTCACAAAAATAAAACCGAAATATGTAAATTTGATTGAATTTGTTATTGATGGATTTTTCTTGTACATTTTATGAAATTGTTTTGAATGTTATAGGCTATTTTAACCTTATTTTTCCTATAGGCCCTTTTGTTTTCATTGCGCAAAAGTGCAAAATCTGATTTTAGGAGCACGTATACAACTTAACAGGAAAAATGATTGTAATATGATCTACATATTATCAAACATTACAAGTACTTTCTAGCATTCAATTTGGCTATTTCCCACGCACTACATGTAAAGCTATGAATGCGAATAAAATATTATTCAATATGTAGCTATTTATAGTAAACATCTATTGTGCTTTAAAGGAAGTATCTAGTTTACACAAGCAGCTGTCGAATTCTGCATGTGCTAGACACTTCAATTTATCTGTCATTATTTAGAAAGACATGCAGAAAATTCAACATGTGGCAATAGACAGCCACTCGTACAATGAAAGCTATGAATGATGAATGCGAGACAATGAAATTGATTACTTGCATTAATCTGCTATACTTAATAACAAACCTCAGGAATAGTCTGTTTCCCACGACAAGTATATTTCAAGTAGGGCTACTTGGTGTAAATATGAATTTATAAATACAATTTGCCTTTACCTGAAAGTACGTGAAGAGCTTGGAGAATCAAAACTCAAATGATCACTTTGTTTGATTTTATGTAATTGACGCACACTTCAAAAAGCCCCGTTATCAAACACATGAAGAAAGGTCTTATAACCCCAGTAAACAATCTGTTTACTAGTCCGAAGCAGTCAACAGTCCTAGATAAATAAGTGATATGACCGATGCCTGTAATATTGCAAATGCAGTGATCATACTCATGATAGTGAATCATTTCTGACTAGTTATCTACGGTCATTTGAATAGTAATTATAATACCGCCCCATATACAAACAACATCACAAACGTTCATCAGTAATATTATACGCCGCTGGGGTCATTCTTGACAGTAGGCCTATTGTGATGTTTCGATTGCATTGAAAACTACAGTCCAATAAAATTCGATAATCCATTCATGAAATTCTGCGTTCTACGATATACAACACGACCTTATACGTTGGAAAATTGAGGCATACTACTAAGAATTTCGTATACAAATTTACAGCTTACCTACTCAAAAAGCAGCTACACCTCCCAACAGCTGTCATTCGAGACAAAGCAGGCGTTCGACTGTCAAGTTCATCATAAAGCCGAAGCGTCGTTGCGGTTTTTATAATTCGGCCAGGGACGATCATGAATTAAGGTCTTTTCATTCACTTGGTTAGTTATTACTGATTTGAAACGAATTAGTGCAATTAATTATTTATTGTTATTATCTACATCGATACGAATTGTTTAAGGTCCGTTTACACAATCCGTTTCGTCTCCGTTCAGCGTCAAAACTAATTAAAAACTATTTTCAATGCGCCCGACATGTAGTTTCGACGACATAATTCTATAAAAATGTCAATATGCGGGAGGGAACGAAATTTACTTCACTGACGGAACTGACGTGTGTAAATGGACCTCTAAGTATATCTATGTTAAACGAATAAAGCATCATAAATGAGATTTTTTAATTCCGGTATTAACTGAGACATTCGTGTATGGCACGCCCCCGTTTCTAGCGTACTTTCTGGTGAACACGTAATCAGTCCGTCACATGATTTCATTGATGACGTCAATCTCGTGATTTTAAACATGTGACTAACTGGTAAAAAATAGCATCACGCGTATTTACTCCAAGCATCTCATTTCTTATAGTCATTCCTATATCAGGATTGAATTCATAACTACACATCTCAAAACGATGAAACTCAGTAGAACATCATTGACAGCAAATTACAATTAGGTAAAGTACTATTTCGCTTAATTATTAAAATAATTAACATTTAACTGTGTTTACCGGCCTTGTAACACATTTGCCGACCTAATTAATATATAAAACTGCGCTTAATTTATCGATTAAGTTGTTTTTAAAATTCTCTAAAATAAAAACTATAAATAATTTAAGGGTACAATCTTAAATTTTCAATATTATAGTAATAAATTTGAGATCCTATTAAATTATCTAAACTAGAAAAACTATATGCTGACAATTTCTTAGAAATAACTGTCAGAACTGTACAAAATTTAGAGTTATCTGTATACTTTCAAAACCTCAATCTTGGTAAGATGGAGGTAGAATACTTTCAAACAGTGGTCCCATTAGCAACATTTACTTTGTTTTCTTTAGACAAACTAGCTAAACGTGTCACCGTAAAACAGCTCTACGTACCATGGAGCCAAAATCAATGACAGACGGAAGACAGCACACCGATGCTGTCAAACAGTTTCACGACGAAGCCTATCTTTACGTCGACCAGGCGTTATCTCTCGAGGAATCCGGTTGCGGTCTGCAGGCTCTCACCATATACGAAAAGGGCTTGCAAAAACTGGAACAGGGCCTCTCCATCCCAACCGACCTCCCCCACTGCAACGGCGAGCAGTGGGATGTGGCACGGATGCTTCAAATGAAGATGCGCAAGTCGAAGGAACACGTGTTGTGCCGTCTCGAAGCGCTGTCCAAGGAGCGTGGTGGGGCATCGATGCCACCAGGCTATTCCGAACAGTTTCTTGAAATGCCGCCGTCCTACGAGGAGGCGTGTTTAGAGCCCCCAGCCACGAATGAATTCATGGAAGGCGTCCAAGGACCAAGCGGAACAAACGGCGAGAAGAAAACCTTCTTCGACCTCTGCAGCCAGATGGATCCCATAGATGTCGATGTCGACGCTTTCTCTCAAGTGCCTGCCGAGGCCAAGGAGATTTTCTCCATCGGCGACGGCGTGCAGATCTTCTTTGTGTCTTCCAACGGCACGGTCAGCGCACCGACATATCCCACAGCTCTGACGATTTACAAATTCAGCGACGGAAGCGTCACTCCAACGGGTTTGAGGCGCCCGCCAGCCTTCCTGCAGGTCGGCGACTGGGTCTACCCACTTCATCCAGGCCGCATGCCCGTGCTCCACACTTCCTACGGTGCCTACATGTTGCCGGACACAAACGCACAGCGACCTGGTAAGATGTTCTATTTTATGTAATGTGCATGCGATTTGAACGGACCAAGTCCCCAAAAGTAACGTACAATAAATCTGACCGTATGCATTATTTCTCACATTAGGATCTGCTGTGGGTATCTTGTTGGCTGATGACGTGCCGCAGGCCATGCGGGATGTCTTTGAACACCTGATGTGCGAGTTGACCGCCTTGAGAAGCGAACCAGCAGACGCGAGTCAGAGGAGGCTCAGCACGAAAATATCCGATGGCATCGTCATAGGTTTACCTTCTTTCTTGATTTCACAGTCGTCGGATTTTTGGCATTGCAACACTCTTTTAAATTCCTCTTCCAAAATATTTTAAGGTGCCGAATACGCATCCAAAGGCGTTGTGATAGCCGCGGAGAAAACGAGCGAATACGTTCGCATCGGTGCCAGGAAACTGCGAGAAAGAATGGCTCCGGCCGGCAACCCGACTTATGTGGACCCCAGAGTCCAGAAAGGCATGCAAATTGCAAAGGACGTCTCGGATGTGGCAGTCAGAGTTAGCGGATTCGTTCGTAAGTGTTCAACCGATCCAGAGTTTCCGTTCCGCTTTACTTTTGGTGAATGTCAGTTAACAACTCAGTTTCATTCATTCGCAGTATCACAACTTGGTAGGGCCACCATGGCTTTGGGGCACCAAATAGCACCGCACGTGCGAAGGCAAGGTGCCAAACTCATTTCCAAAGCAATGGGCGAGGAAAACAATCCTGAAAAGGGAAGTGCGACGATGGATGGCATGATGGAAGTTGCTTCCGGAGGTCTCAAAGGCAAGTATAACATTCAACAAATGAAAATGTTGCATCTGACCTGAAACCAAGGATTAATGTTAATTCTGCGATCCCAATTCCAGGTTTCTCTACAGTTTACATGGGTTTGGAAACTGCGGCTTCCATCCTCGCAAAGGGCATAATCTCGGAAACGGTACAGACTGTAAACTACAGGTACGATATCTTCCTTTGGAAATCCGGATCAACGATTCTAAAAAAACGAATTTACTAAAAGAAATATATTTTTGTACAGGTATGGACCGGAAGCTGGACAGACAACAGGAACAACGTTACATGCAGCAGGGAATTTTGCAATGACTGTACATAATGTCAGCAACATGGGAGTAAAGGCCATTGCAAAAAGGGCAGCTAAGGATACCGGAAAAGCAATGGTGCGACAACACGAAGAACAGAAGGGCAGCACTGAAAAAATCAATGGAGCTGTTAACGGGGAAAAGAAATGAAAAAAACAACTAACTTTCCTAAATGTTCTTAAAGCAATGCATATACCTTAAATCCAGTGCCTTTTTGAAAGGGCTGCATTAACGGCTGATAAATTAACTTGGAAAAACAAGGTATCCAGAGATTAATCCCAATACGCCCACAACCTGAGATGTACTCTTTTTATATCAAGTCATGTTTGGTGTTTTAAGCATGTTTTGGCTTAGGGCAAAGACTAATACAATAGATTTTTTGTTGGCATTCTTATGGTGATTCAGAATCATCTTTCCACAATGTATTGATTTTGAATAATAACTTTTTATAATTAAAAAAATATGTATGCTCTTGTATAAGTGACTTTCGAAAGACTAAGACTTTGGGATGGCGAGTGGGAACAACGGAAGAGGATGCTCCTGGGCAATGGCGGCTCCCCCTATCACTTGATATCATCGATTACATTTAATGTAATGAATCCTTTTTTTTTCCTTTAATTCTTTCTAATTTAATTTATTCAATTAACTCTTTAGCCATCCCCCAGTTAATGAAAAAAAGATTTGTATTGATTTGTGCGTTTCACAGCTCCAGCGGCACAGTGTTTGACTGTTGTGCGCACATAGGAAGCTACACACCAGCATGCGAGAGCACTTTCGCTCCTGCAGTGAGGTGCTCCGCAGCACCCCCACTAATTTTTCTACGAGCTGCCACTGCTCCCAGTTGTATGGGTTGGTTGGAATTAAAGGCCCAAAGATATAAGCGGGCCTAAACATTGACCAATAATTCGATGTCCAGGATTGCCTTTGACGATCTGTAATACTCAAAAAACAAATTTAAAACAAATAGAAAAATGATAGATAAAAGCTTAAAAATGGTCACCTTTTCTTTATTGACACAGGTTTCTCCAGTGCTCACTTGCTTAAGCACTTGTCATCCAATACTCGTAATATCAGGTGGTTGCAAAACAAATATACAAAAACCACACTAGTAATAGCAGTAGCCGAAAATAGTAACAAAGTCATTTGTGCACAAGTGTCCCATTGACACGTTTTCGTAAAAGCCGTTTGGTAACGGCAATGGAAAAAAGTGGAAACCTGCCGAATGACCCTTCCTTACGAAAATTAAAGCGTTTCAAAATTTGGACCAACTGTAAATTTACAAACGTGTGTGCGCGCAGCTTGACATTCGCCAACCATTAGCAATGTTGTCATAAACAGAAACGATGCACAACTGAATAGGCAATGGAATAAAAATGAGTAAATAAAACTTTAAAAAACTGACAACGTTTGGTCTACTCCAGAGGCAGCAATGGTTCGCCGTTAACAAAGGGTTTGTTACGCAAGCTCGTAAAAATAATTGGCAATAAATTAAAAATTTAAGGGACGAGTACGGTTAGAAAGTAGAAGGGCGTTCGGCAGGTTTCCGGTACGGTGAACGTTGCTTTTCGTCCAGACGTTTAAAAATTCCCCCAAAAAAGCTTTGAAAACCAAAGTAAGCTTACTTGGTTTGTCATCTATCGTAGTTAATGGTCACCGATAGCCTTTCTAAAAAAACAAAGCTAGTCAAATTAAGTCCTTTCGTAAAACAACAGCGTAAATGGGATCATGCCGATGCTTCCGAGTTTCCATGAGATGCTCGAGGAAAGTCTCGAAAGCAGCCTATAGTGTCGTTGGGATTGAGAGGTGAAAAAAGTACAACATCGTCTTACTGACTTACACCCTTTCTGGTATAAACTCAAAATTAACTACTACCTTTCGTATGTAGTTTGAACAATGACCACATACATATAACTTAGAACATTTCTTGCACGGGCCCTAAAACAAAACCGTAAATACTTATCAGATAACTAACTAAATGCAGCAGATAGCCATTTCAATGATTCGGTTCATAATGCGCACGGGGAAGGGCTTCGAAAAAGACATCGGCACCAATAATACATAACGGTGAAAAATAAAATTACTTCACTAAAACTTGCAATTATCATTTATCGGCCAAAGTTTGACCTTCTTTAGTGTAAAAACCACATTGAGTGCAAAATTGTAAACATTGTGGCCTTGTAGACGAAGTGAAAATGTGTTCTGCGAGCAAAATTGTAAACATGCCGTTGGCAAACACAAAAACAATTCTCTGTACTAAGCTAATGCCTTTTCTGCCTTCCGAGATAAAATGAAAAGTTCTTTAGTTACGCAAAAAAGACCAAATTATTTCTAAAAAAAATTAAAAATTAAATTCAAAAGTCTCTTTCAATGTCCTGCCCAGCAGGGCTTTTTAAACAAAAAAGTGACCAATTAAAGAAGAGGGACGAATAAACATTTCATAGTAATGACTATCGGCTGACGATTTCGATAACACTAATATGTCTCATCTGGTAAGTATCAAAGGGCGCCTTCAGACGATCAGTTGTCCTTATTCACAGATGTTGACGAAGGTGTGAAAAACGAATTGGACCAGGTACTGTTAGATTGGCTGGTCACGCTGCCGGGTTGGCCAATTGCAGGTGGGGTCCAGATGTTGGGCATAGCAGAAAACGGGTCGAATCCAGGGGCAGCGAATGTTCTCTAAATGAACCCAAGAAATTTTTGCATTTTTAATTATTCAGTGGAACCTTGCAACATGAAATTCTCAAATTTACGTAACACGCAATCGTCGACTTTCGGTTCCGATGGACAGGTCGTAAGTCTATTTGAACATGAATCAGATGTGGACAGGGAGTAGCCATTATGGACGTTGTAGGTTAGTGAAAGGCGAACTGGACACCAGAAGAAAAGTGTCCCCAGTCCCAAATGAACTTAAATTTTTAAAACCTCAGGAAGTCGGGAATTATGCTTCACTGTGTTAAACACCAATTTTATGCTGGAATTTCCCTTCGAGGCCAGGAAATTTCCGTTAATCAGAAAAATCTGGAAAACTGTTGTGGAATTGGTAGCGAGGCGGGTACTTGGAAATTTATAGGATGGGCCTTTGTATGTTAAATGGACACCATATGGACAGGGTGCCCCCAAGTTGTTGCAGATTGTTACAAACGTCTCCAGTCCATAGTTAATTTGTGCAGTTGCTAAACGACCGGTCAGAAGTCGTCGACTGCCTTTATTTTCAAATTTTTTTTTTTCGGAGAATTTCAAAATGCGATATTGAGGCCCATGAGGCAAATGAAGTTCTATAGTTTAAACTAATTTCTATAAAACAGCAATACGCTGAAAAATGTCCTTAAGCAAGATGAATTTTTCTCACCTCTTCGTTATTAGATTTTTCCAATTGCGAAAGCTGGTCATTCAAGTTCATTGTCGGACTGGGTGAAACGTTGGTGTTTGGCGGATCCCAAGAAGACAAAGCTTGCCACGTAGTAGATCCATCAGTTCTACCACAGCGCCAGTAAGCATCGCACTGTAACAGAAAACAACATTAGAACGCATTTCAAATGTCACATGGAATATTGTAACGTGAATTGCAAATTCCTATGGTGAATTGTGAATTCTTAATTTGAATTAAAGTTGGCACCGGAAGGGGGGTAATAATTCTTGGTAAGTGTTCTTGTAATAATCCTGTTACAAAACTTCTTACGTTTCGGGTGGTCTCTGCATCTCCAGACTCGGCCCAATCGTTCATGTTCGAATTCCCATCCCACAAACTGTCAGCCAACGTGTTGCCAGAGGAAAAATTCATCCAATTGGCGCCTATAAACATACATTGACACAGTATTAAAAAACCGAGTAATGTTACGAATTATTAGCCAAATCCAACAATAGAAAAAGATAACTACCGTCGTATGTCAATTGTCGTTGCGAACCGCCATTGTGATTCTCTAGTGGCATTCGCCACGAACTTCCCTCGTAGAAAGTGTTATTGCCATCAAACAACGTACTTTGCAATGGCAGATTGGTAGCGGGAGGATGATCGCTGCCGATCATAGACGGCAAGTAGTAAGGGAAACCGCCATCGGGAGTACTGGGTGTTCCCGAAATGGGGCTCAATAATCCAGCTGAAGAACCTTGGTTACGAGGTGGAGTGGAAAGCTGCAGAGACTTGAAAGATGGAGGTTTCTGACCCACGGGTCCTAAAAACAGTAGAAGCAACACATTTTTTTTTAACTGTTAAAGAGATTGTTTATCGAACACGCTAAATTTAAAGCACAACCGAAAAACTCGCCAAATAATTTCTGCTCCATCTGTTTGGGTTCGGGGGCTATTTTGCCCACGGGCAGAACTTTTGCTCTGGGCACTCTGTTGCCTTCACAGAGACGGGTATCCAATAAATTGTCATTTAACTTAAACTTTCGATTGGCGGAGGATTTATCGTGGTTAGGAAAGGCTGTCTGTCCCAATTTCAATGCAAAATTTTCCGTTTGGTTGGCCAGCTCGTTGTAAGCATCATCTGGAGAAAAAGCATAAAAAACATTCCTCAGAATTCAAGTAGGGACAACCGGTTCTAACCAATTTTTCATTTGTGGGTGAATGCTTTACCTGTGTTTGCAGCAGGTTTGGGGTGGTCCCACTCGGGCGGTGGAGAATCTTTTCCGGTGCTGCTGCTCTCCGTGTCATTCACGGATCTTTGAAGGGCTGCTATATGTGAAAGCGTACTCATTTAGTTTTAAATGAAAGTATTGTTTGACAAATAATATGATAATGCACAATATGAGCATTCCAAAAAACCATAAAAACAACGTGTACAATCTTACCTTTCTTATTGGTTTTTTTTTTAATTGTGCTTTATGGCGAGTTAGATTGTTAAACAAATTTCTCGCTTACCTCTTAGTTTAAAATTTGAAGGCTTTTTCGGCTGTCTCAACTTCCCTTGAATCCCCTCTCTGTGGTAGTATGAATCCTTGGCACTGACAATTTTGTTGCTTGTTGGTTTCGGCTTGTACGGCAATTCTAGCGTACTGCAATTTCAAGTTTATGATCAGTTTAGTATTTTTATTTTAATATAAAACCGAAGGCCTCAAACTAAATGTTACGACTAATAAAGATGACATCAAATATCGTAAACTAAAATTCACGAGTAGCTATACATAAAAGAATTTTGTATTCTTACGATGGAGAGAATTCTGCGTGGTTTCCTTTGTGATGTTCGCGGGGTTTCCTCGATCGACTTTTAACGTTAACTTCAAAATCGCCTTCATCATCTGCTTCATCGACCTTGCTGCTGTCTGTTCCAGTTCTGGAACCAGAACCAGCCTTATTCCACTTCACTTTTTGCTTGTTGGACTTTTGATCTCGTTTTTGTTCCTAAATGAAGAGATAACGGGTATCGGATTAACAGCGTGCAAGCAATAATTATAATTCGACTTTTTTTGTCGTGTTTTCCAAAGTTACTATATACTACTTTGAGGACCCTACATCCGCAATGAGTAAGTAGGAAACCGGGTCCCTTTAGCCCAGCAGGAGGTAAAATGCCCTTTAAAAACCCTCCTAGTGATGATACAAATACCCAAAATGGTCCTTGGCAGAAACAAGGTTCCCCCACCCCAGTTTTAGGCGATAACAATGGTCCGTGGAGGTGCATAGCTCCATCAAGAGCTATCAAAAATATGTCAAATTCCATCAAGCGAGATTTAAATAAAAACGAGATTGGCAAGCTTACCCTCTCACTGCTGTCCACATCAGGATTGGAGCTTTCCGTGGTAGTCGACGATGTTTCTTCCTCCGTTAAGTGGTAGACGGGAACTTGTGCTTTCTGCTTGTGATTCCTCTTGTTGGACGTGGTATCGTCCGAAGTATCGTTTTTGTTGTTTGTCCCTTGAATGTCGTTTCTAATCCACATTTGCGTCGTCTCGATGTTATTGTTCGAACACAGTTTGTCACTTTCGGGACTGTTGTTGCAGCTACTGCTATTATTTGGGTGCACACTTGTGTTATTGTTGATTGCTCGCGAAAACTTCTTGCTTCCTTTGGTGCTCTTGCAAGAGAGTACGAGGGAAGGAGCGGTTGGCTCGGCATTGTTCCACGCTTTCTGAGGGGGCAGTCTGGATTTCTCGGTTTGCGAGAGACTAGTAGAGTCTGAACTAAGCGACTTTTTCCTATTTTTCTTCTTGCTGCTTCTGGACGTGTCACAGTCGCCGCGGCCTCGCGACTCTTTCTCTTTGGTAGAATGTGCGTCATGCCCTTTATGGCTACTGGAACTTACTCCGTTTTGACCATTTAAAAGCGTTCGTAAATTTTGAGACTTTAATAAATTAATGGTGGAATTATTATTGTTCTGAAAAGCAGAGCCAGGACAAGTGCCGCTGGTCTGTTGCCTCCGTCCACGTCCCACGTCTGTACTCCCATTGGTCGTCTCTAGTAAAGGTGGGGATGGCCGCCTGCCGCCGCTCCGATAATTTACTTTCGCAGCAATGCTCTTCAGATCGAACACTTTTCCGTACTCCGGCGAATGTGGGCTTCCGCTAGTACCGGCAGCATACTCTCCGGATGGAATGGCAGTGAGTGTCATTGCCAAATATGTGCGCTTCATGATTCTTTCCGCTTCCACGTAGCCAAACGTGATGACGCCAAACAATAAAACGATCATGAGGCTGATAGCCGTGAAACGCATTAATAACTCCCACTCGGGTCTGGGAATCACTGCTGCACACCGAGACAAGAGATGGGGCGGTAGCGTGGCTACAAGCGTGAAATTAAGTATTTCCCCGCCATTGCCCAAACTGGTGTGGATGTTGAGAACGCGTTCCACTCGAGATAAGGTGAAATCCGGAGTGAATCTATAATAAATTTCACAAGTATTAGTTACGTGTTTAAATCTGCTAAACGTCTGTGTCGAGCAATTACAAAAGTGGTACTTACGCAATATCTATTTTTCTACTAGAATTGGCATTTAAAACAAATCCATAACAATAAAGTATGCGAAATCCGTATCCTACGCAAGGGCTACCATTTATATCGAAGTCTCTCACGTAAACGGGAAGCGTGCCCGTGTTATAAATTGTGAAAACTCTCCTCACAGTAAAATTTGGCAGTGCGAACTGGGGTTGATGAGAGCCTAAAAAATAATTGTCAAATATAAAAATGATGAGAAAATGAAGGAAGTGCATATTAGATTTTATTTTTTTATATTATTTGTCGGATTAGTTGCCATTATTCAATAATCGACATTTCTGATATTTGAGTAGTCCTTAACTTATGGGAACCTGTTCTAATTTGACAATTCAGGTAATTTCCACTCCCAAGTAATCAAATTCCAAGGTAACATGTTCTACGTTTCACATTATACTTATCTTGCATTATGGTTAAAAAAAGATTCCATAAATATAATTGTGCAAATGGAACTTACTGTTACAACTATGTAAATGCTTCTCCGTAAGTTTAAACTGGAGCGGGTGAGATATATTTGCATCCCGACTGCCAAAGGTGAGCTGACCATGAGCTCCTGTGCCCTTAAGAACCACAGCCTCAAGCACAGTTAAGTTATTTCTAGAAATAAACAATATTGATTTAAACCTTCAGGATGCGACATATTGGTAAATAAAAATGCATCCAGGAGTTATTATTACCTTATTAAAAGCATCGATAATTGCTGCTCTTCATTGTGTGGGATGAAATGAATTGGCACCCTGGCCTTCCCGCCTGGTTCCATGTGAACGACAATCGTGTCGTCGTGCGGAAACACCCCGGCCAAACTATTTATCACTTGTGATTTTGTGCATACGGGATCTTGCATCGCAAATGCTTTGCTTTTTCCAAAAACTGCGTCTTTGCTCAGCATTCCAACACCGCTGAAATAAAATACCATTTGGTAAGAACATTCGAACGTAAAAAAATAAAACACAAAAAAGAAGATAATTAAAGCAACCTTTCTCTTAGAGCATTCACTACTGCTTCTGGGTTGGGATAAAAGAAAAGGGGAACTAACTGCACCACAATTGGGTCACTAGAAGGGTTTTCCAAATATAAATCCCTCGTCTGTAACAACAAAACATGACTATGTCAAATTATTGCGCTAAAGCAAGTAATGGAAGAATGTAATCCTCGTTTACTGCAACCATACCGTGCTGTTTCCAATTTGAGTTAGAGGAAAACTCAGCTTTGGCTTCAGCGCTAAATTCGGCCATGCCAGGGAAGCCTGTGCCTCGACCGAAAAACCTCGAACCTCGCTTGTGTCAATAACAAAAGTAATGTTTTGCCTGGAAATACAAGAATCGGTTTTAATGATAATTTGAAAATTTAGAGAGAAATTTTATGGTTAACTTTAATGAGACCCAAAACTATTCTATTTTCTCACCATTTTTTTTCTGAACTTAATACTTCAGTCCATCTGGACCGAAATCTCTGATACAATTCTATGTCAACCATAACAACATCACTGAGAAGTTTGAGCCCCAACTGCCACTGTCGGCCAGCTTAAATAGAACAAATAAAATGTCACAATTTTTTTTTTTTTAAATTGGTTTAAATATTTTGATAAATTTTGACATGAAAACTCACAGGCAGATGACAGATCAAATCCAGAGTAGCACGTATCTTTACATTCCTTCCGTACGTCAAAGTTCAATTTTCCCACCTGGGGAAATCAAAAATATTTATGAAGAGAAACACGAAAAGTTTGAATGTAAATTAAACAAAAGCACAAAAATTACAAACGAGAGCTTACATGGGTTTTTGCATTCGGCTGTAACACGGGAGGTGATCCTTTAGGTGCGTGGTAGAAAAATCTATCGTCCTGCAGGAGGGGAGTGACAGAAGTAACCGTCATAGGTTGCGAAAACGTACTGTGAATGTATAGATGTGCCACCGCTACTTTTCCCTAGAAGACGAGAGGACATTTTAAATTGACCCCAAGTCCCTTTGGAACATAATTTATAAAATGTGTTTGTATACATACTGGAAATGCAGATTCAAATGAAAGGTTTGATGGAGTGACTGCCAAGAAACCATTGGCAGTTTTAAATGAAAAAGGAATGCGAAGATTCTGAAACGAGTTACGCTTTTGTCAATAAACTGGAATAAAGCATTTTAATCGGGCACCAAATTCTAGCAAGTGCTGTCACGAATAAAACAAAAATTGCAATTACCTCAAATTGTGTTTCCACAAATAATTCCCCTCTAAAATTATCTTCTACTGCTGGTGCCGCTATTCCGATACGGAATATGGCAAATTGGGAAGGTTTTAAAACTAACTGCAATTACAAAGTAAACGGATAAAATGCTTTATGAAACTGTCCAAGTTTGTCGCATCTAAATATTTAGAGATGCAAAACTTACGGATTTGTTCATGCCAATAAAATTTTGCATCTGAATGACATCCGAGAGATTTCCATTGTGCACGGCCAACAGTTCGACAACCATGTGCACGATGCTGGCTCCAAATCTTCGTATGTTCACCTAAACCGATACAGATGATGATTAAACCCATGTCCGGCACAAAATAAATCTTCCAGACAACACAAAACCCACTTACGTTTATCGGATTGTTGTTGACAACAGCAAATCTGATGTCTCTATTTTCACCCAGGCTCAAGGCCCCTATTTCCAAAATTGAGGAATTTCTAGCAAGGGGGATGAACTATAAAATGACAAAACAAGTTATGGATAAGTTTGTCGATAAGGCGCACATGCATAATTAAAAGACATCCGTATTGCACTCACTTTAGACAGTTTGCCGTTATAACAGAAAAGCGGGACATCGAAACGAGAGATATTCGTATGCAGTCGAAAAAACGTATTTAATCTTGCGCTACTAGTGTAGTTTTTTAATTTAATTAGACCAACCGATACTGTTTGATTGGGATGAATAACGACGTCGTCTTGTAAAAACACCTGAATAGCAAAGTAATTCGTAGTTAGAAAACAACGGAAAATCTGTACGTTAAGATTCTGAAAAATCCTCCATTTTCCCTGGAATACTTACATTAAAATGTTTTTTCGCTTCGACTGGCAACTCTATTTGAAATATCGCTATACTAACATCGAACGTGTTTTTCAAATTTATGGTCTGTCGCAGATTATCCTCGGTTCGCGATTCGCCAACATAGAATTCGGTTGCGCTGGAGTTGAAATCCAGAGTTCTGTATACAAAGGAATTTAAGCAAAACAAATTATCTTTGTGCTCCTAAAAAGCAATAATCACAACATATTTAAACATAACTTTGATACCAAACGCCTCCCAAATCACTTACCCCCTCAATACTGTTGCATGATATGGTATGACGAGTTTATATTCCCTCGTTTTTGTTCGTACTATGATTTTTCCTGAGACTTGACTTGGGCCAACAGATTTTTGGGCTAAAAATGCGGATAAAAAAATCTAGTAAGTAACAATGCCAGTACATGCACATGCGATTGCATTAATCATGTACATGTTCAAATATCTCCAATTACTATAAAACAAAACTTACGATGAAAAACGATAGTCGCAACTTGCGTCGGGTTGGTCGTATCTGGCGGAACTTTCACTGACCGGAAATCTACTGAAACAGCGTTGTTCGTAGGACTGACACTGACAGACTAAAGAAAAAAGCATCCACATATTGTAATATTTCCGAAATGTGTTTACAAAAATTTGCCTTGAACATTGTACACGTCTCCAAATGTCAACCTCACAGCAGTTTATAAATTAAATAAAATTTGATTACGTACCACTATTTGCACAGGTTTCTGGCCATGGTTCAACAGATTAAGCTCCAACTTTCTGGCCTTATCTTTGCCATACATAACACCAAAATCCAACGAGTCGGTCGTTGCATATATTCCTGGGGCTGAACAAAAAAGAGCACGATATGTTATGCAAACTTGCCCATAAACAAAGATAATATTGTATGGGGTAGAATTTCTCACCTGAAGTGACTTCCACTTCAACAGGTAAAATAAGATCCACGTTATTACTCATATTTGTCTTGATACAAATATACACAGTGTGGTTATTTTCAACCCTAGCCACAAAACTGGCTTTCATAACCGACTTTGTCACATATGGAGGAATTTCCTAAAAAGAGAATCCAAATTAGTCCATGTCAATATGACTCCTTCAAAATACTTGTGTGAATATGAGATCTAAAATTAAAATTTCATTTACCCATATTTTCCTAGGAGCTTCCTTTTCGCCTGACGTTAATTCCAAATGCAAGTCACCTCCGCTTGAATACATTTCGGTCACCTAACGAAAAAGAGATGCTCTTAAAAATTGAACAACAAAGACCATTTTAGAGAATTAAGTTTTTCTCGTATCATATAATACAAACCTGTATCGTCGAACTGTGAGGATTGTACATGTTAATTACAGGTGAATATATTGAATTAACGGGCACCCTCGCACCGACAAACGGCCGTAACCTATACGGATTTTGTGTCCCCACGCCGTACACCTAAAAATACAAAGGTAATAATTAGCACGAAAAAGCATTTCCAAAGGATTGATTACAACTATGAACAATGAAAACACCAGTTATTGTTTTCCACATCAAAAACTGAATTAGCACAAAACTACGCTCAAAATTTAAGAGATAATATACTAGACAATAACTGTAAAAACCCAAATTTTAACATATTAAAAACGAGTTTTAAGTAAAAATTGCGGCACATTGCAAAATTAGAGATCTGATTATAATTATTTGCAACTTAAACATGTCAAGGTGGTTGGTTTCTTTTTCGACATTTATCAACTTTCCGATTAATAACCCGGCCCAGCTTTGTTTGGCATTTGTTAAAATTCCGTCAAGTATTAAATTGATTTGTTTGGTTTCAGAAACAGTTTCCATTCTTGAGAACCTTGGAATTATTCGCCAAATGCACTGCTTATTTGCAACACCAAATAAATTTAAACTTCTTACACCCAGTATCAATATTTGATCAACAGTTAATTTAGCAAATTGTTGCGGGTCAATTTTCAGAGCAAATATTAGCGCAAAATAGTTATCTTATCTATGATGCAAAGTTTTGAATAAGTTTCATTTTTTGCAACTACGCAAATTAATAATTTCCCAATATAAACAGAAAGAAAGATTGTAGACAAAATACTAGATTTCCGAATCTATCAGCTATAATTGTTCTTTCTATTGCTGATAATTCATACATTTATGTCGGCTAGCATCGCTGATGCAATCGACGCTTAGTTTATAAAATATGTTAGTAATACGAGAGCCACTGGTTGCTTTCTCTAACACAAATGTATCTTATCAGCGCAAAGTCCGCAATTTACTATGTAAATATCTGAATGGTTATCTGTTCCACTATAACCACATGCTCAAGGACAGACAAAAAGTGTAGAATGGGAAACTTGGAGACAAGTAAAACCCACCTGATATTTAAATGAACCAACCGATGTATGAATATACAAAGTATTATGCACAGGTCCTTCTTGCCTGCTTAAGAATACAACTTTAAATGTCGTATTGCCTCCTGGAGGTATAACCTGCACATTATAAGAAATTCAGTTAGTCAATCAACGCTGTATACAAGCTGATTAGACCTAAATTGCATTTATAGATAATATGCAAACTAAATTATTACAATAAAATATGTAACCCCATTTTATTTGTATAAAATTACAGCAGTGGGAACGAAGAACTAAGTGGGCAGTAGATATTACAGTAGAACCTGTCTAAATACATCCTGTGGAAATGAATAACTTCTCTAATAAATAGCATAATATGTGCCAGTTCCAACTTGGGACTCGTGCGTACAAATGAAACTGTCTAAAAGTATATTTTTCACCGGTCCCAAGAGTACGCTTTTAGACGGGTTCTACTGTACTTGATGTTCATACTATATATCAAATTTTTATACTATCACCGTGCATGCAAACTTTGTATCTTTAGTAACATATACGTGACATTCTAGAAATATTCATATTATGCGAAGCAATCCCTGCATTTTTAACCTGTACGGTATCAATTTTATGAGGAAATTTATTAAATTTTGCTTAAATTTTTTATAAAACAAACAGGTGAAACACTTATAAATTTTTCACAAAAACTACCTGAATTAAGTAATCACCGAATTTATTTGAAACGGCCAATAAATTCCATCCTTTTTACAGAATTTGATTCGTATCAATGCATGCGAAATTACTAAATCCAGAGCAGATGCAATGATCTACTGCCCTGAAGACTGAAGTAGAGCAGACGTAAGTAAACTGAAAGGTTTTATTACTAAAAACCAATCTTAAACAGAATCTGGCCAACTTCAACACAGTACAAAAAGGAGGCACACCCAACCCTCCCTTTCAAAAAATCCCAACAAGATTTAGTATAATATTGTAACCACAACTCGTCTACTAACTTTATCTTGGAAGAAGGAGCAGTGAAAATGAACCGTGCTCCCTGATATGGAGAGTAGAAATACATTTATGTGGTAGTTTGGATTTGAAACAACTACTCTGACTTGATGTGGCATCCCCACTGGGCTGATAATGAGACAAGAAACAAGAATAAATTAAGTATATGGGACAGAGAAAAACAATGCAATGCAATCCGCCATTTCGATGATGGCAGTGGAAGTTTAAAAATACGGTTCATAAACGAACAAAACGCAAAACAGGCAGAAATGGTGAAGTGGGGTCATGCTAAAAATAACACTTACTGCTCTTTAAAATCCAAAACAGGAGGAAAAAACGTAACAGGACTGGAATATGTGTGTGAATCCTCGTCCTCAGAACTAAAAAGTAGAAATCAATACATTTTAATAAATTATGACATAGTAAATATTGTACATGTACAAATTAACATTTTCAAAATGCAACGCTGTTTATATTTGTTTTGATGAGCCAATCAATTCAAAGATGATTTAAGATTCCTCTATGGAATTTCCAATATTTCTTCCACGTTTATTATGCTACATATAATTTCATGGGGCCTGGTGGTGACGTGATGCACATACCTTTTTGTTTCATCTTACAAAGTTTGTTTACAAATTGGTCTTATTTATAACTCCAATATTTGAAGAAGAAAAAACTTAGATGTAAACAATTTTTTCAGCATTTCATGGCAGACTTGTTTTTACTTCAGACTTTCCATAATTTCAGTTGCAAAATTAAAATATATGAACTAACCTGCATTTTTGTATTTGACCCCACAAGAAACAATTCGTTTATCAGGTCTACCAGGATTCAACATTTTATAAAAAAGTTAAACCTTTCCTGCTCATCTTTTTTTTTTTTTTTTTAAATAACCACAACAGGAATTTGTAATCAAAGGCAATAAAAACTTTTAGACTTCAATTTATGTTATTAAATGGAGGAATTTTAAATTTGAGCCCTGGCAGACGAATCATTTCATGCTAGGAAAGCAAAGTTTTGCAGACACGTTCTTAACTTTTAAAGCAAAACTAACTCATTTATATCATCCCCAATTTAAATCATTCAAAAAAATCGGAACTAAACCCAGACTTTACTAAGGACATGGAAGTGTAAAATATTCCCATTTTACAATTCTAAAAAAGGAAATGCTCGCCATACCAAAACAGGCAATGAAGAATAGCAATAATCCCAATGACACACATCCAAACCAAGAAGGTTTACATGTTTTATGATTTTCACCAAACTTTACATTAGCCCTATTTTCTTATCCATTATTCTTGGGAGTGGGTCAGTAGAGTGGTTTACAGGTAGGTGGTGGTCACTTGTCAATTTTGTTGAGAAACCAGTTGAGTGTTAATTTGTAACCAGGAACCACCAAGCAAAGCAAGCCTTAATTTGAAAAAAAAAATGTGTTGATCAGATTCATCTTAATTAAAATGATTCAAAACATAACACCTCAAACGAGGGATCCACCTGATGCAACAATTCATAGCACTTTCGAAATTCATGTTTGGCCATTGCCTATTATCAATATTATGTTATATCTTGTATAATACTTGAATGAGTCGTCACATTTGTATTTATTTTGAACATCTCACTGCAACGTGTTAATATCACACACAAGATACGCATGTTACAGATGAGGTTATTATCAATAGCTGGATAAACATCCACGAATTGATATATATATATAGCCTTTGGATAGCAAATATCTTCAAGACAGACCTTGTTCTTTTGCAGTTGGCAATGAACAAGAGATATGGGTTATGTCAGTAGTTTAGTAAAGCATTATGTTGCCTGTTGCACAAATCCTTCAGCAACAATGCCCTAACTTCTCCAGCAAGAAAATTGTACAAAAAAAAGCTACTCTTCTGCACACTTCCACATGCATGAAAGGCAATTAACATCTTCCGGTTCTTGGCCAACTTGAATGTTGTGTTAACGACACCCAACTCCAGATATGGTTACAAGGGCAACAGTAATTTAAAAGAGGGGAGTGGAAGATGGTTATATGGTTGTGGCCGAATTTTAGAGGAGAGGCCATAAAACATCTCGTTCAGAACCGTGAAAAACGACACGACGCTGTCAAATGACAGAAAACGACAACTTTGTACAATCAAGATAAAAAGTGCCAACAGATAAATGTGCTTTTCGCAACGGATTTCATATAAAACAATGTGATCTGGATAAAACAATCCCACAAAGGTTTGATAAGAACACTTCGAATGTCCATCAAAATAAAATCAATGATACCAAAGTTTTCCGAGGGCAGCCACAATCATGACATCCAGTTCTCATGGTACAGGCATGACAGCAACAGTCATGGCTGTTGGGACAAGAAAACTGAAGGGTAAAAAGCTTTTACATCAAATAATATCAGTAGCAATCAGAGTACAAACTCACAAATGCCTCTTTCCACCTTTACATACTGTAAGGTGGCTGATCAGCCTGCTGGAATGTCAATTGGGAGGCTACAAGCCACCCACAAGTGGCTAATCAGCCTTATTGACTGGATTGTCATACTAGTATATCAATGACTTTCATAAGACATTCCATTGAGGCTAAGGCTGCAAGTCACCTATTGGGGACCCATTTAGGTGCCTGTTCAGCCTTAGGAGACTTTAATGTTATACTGGCAGGAGTTTGGTACTTTAGGAGGCTGGAATATCACTTAGGCTACAAGCTGCAAGCCACCTATTTGAATATATTTTCACTTAAGTGGCTAATCAGGCCTATTGACTAAATTGTCTTACAATGTATATTACATTGACATATGACAGCCTTTGGAGAATGGAATATCATACTACCCTAATTGTCAGACTGTTAGGTCTAACATCACAAGTCAAATATTTGAATGTGCGGTTTAGGTACCTCGACGTTGGTAATTGGAACGTTAAAAGGCTGGAATGTCACAAGACCAACATATTCTGCATATATCATTCAATCAACTCAAAGACTGTAAGTCACCCATTTGAGGAATACAAAAATACATGACTGATCATCCATGCTTAGGATGATGGAATGTCACTGGCCAGAAGAATGTCATACAATGTCAATGTCATTCCATCGACCAGCAAGGCACTTGTTTACGCCTGGAACCATGCAAGGGGAAAAAAACCACATGGATTATACAATTCAGCAACGATTTTAAGCCACAAAAGACAGTCTTGACCGTGATTCATGCAGTTTATCCTCGCAAAACATCGGCCCATTAAACACTATTTGTAATGTAACTACAGCATACTGGCACATCCACGCCAAGCACGTGGCAAACTAAAAGCCGCCAACATTTTATTGATTTTTCGCAATGAAACATGTACGTGCAAGTAGGTCATCATTCTTTAAAGGTGCTTTTTGCAGCGCTCTTCCGTCGCTAATGGCGTTTTCAGTTTGCTCGTTTGCGACGAAAATGGCTGCCAGCCTGACCACAACCATCTTTTTTTTAATTGGTACACCTTGAGAAATGGCCGTGTATTTGCATGTCATTCAACGTGCCACCCTATACATGTCTCCCCATTGACAATGCATGGCGCGTTGCATACATATGTAAATCAATGCAGAAAATGTCAAATTAGTACTGTCATGATTTCGGTTTGTATTGTCGCCATCTTGATTTGGGCAGCTAACATCAAATAGGTAATATTAGCACCACACAATAAGGGAACACAGTTACCCAATTGCCTCGTTGCATTTGGAGGCGATAGTACGCCATATCAGAGATTTAGCATCCTAGGACAAACGGTTGCCCAACATCACCATCCCATGTTACTTTTACAAATCCAAGTTGGTATAGGTGCAATAATAATAAAAGTAAACACCAGGCGCAAAAAAACTTTTAGTTGTCATTAGCAAATCCCCCTTTCCATTATTCACAAAAATATATTTATCCTATTAAATAAAAACGACACTCATGATTAATTAAAATTAATTCTGGAAACATTGAAAACTTGCAGTTAGGGGCCATTCAAAAAAGACGTCCCAGAAATTCCTTCAAAAATTGACCCCTACCCCCTGTCCACATGCAATCCATTTTAGCCCAGACCCCATACCGCTAACAAACGTCCTTAAATATATATATATACACTTTTTTTTTTTTTTTTTTTTTTTTTTAAAAGTAGGGTGTCCAGAAAATGTTTGAAAAGTAGGGTGTCCAGAAAATGTTTGAACATACAAAAGCCCATCCTATATATATATATATATATATTTTTTCTTCTGAAAAGTAGGATGTACAGAAAATTTGTTGGAACATACAAAAGTCCATCCTACAAATTTACAGGCACTACTCGCTACCAATTCCATGACATTTTTCCAGATTTCTCTGATAAACGGAAATTTCCTGACCTCGAAGAGAAATTTCAGCAGAAAATTGGTGTTTAACACACAAAGTTAGGTATAATTGCTAACTTTACCAAGATTTTGGGATTGGGTACCCATTTATTCTGGTGTCCATTTCCCCTTTCACTGACCTTTAAAACTTCATTACACAGAAAATCCAAGAACTGAAAAATGCCAAATCATTAGTGGACGTCCATAATGGCCAACCCTTCTCGCTCCCCCTGTCCACATGCCAGCAGACTCCCCTACCCCCTCTTGAGGACGTCCTTTTTGAATGGCCCCTTACCTATGGTTAAGATCTTAACCAACCTTTAAATTTGCATACGTTTATAAGACAATGACGACTTTTTAAAAAAACTAGACAAAAATTTCCTTTACAAAACTGTCACAAAGTGTTTAAAGTTCATAAGCTACAAGATGGCGCTGAATCCTCCTGCTAAACCATGCAAGGCAACGATTACAATGGATTTGGCTTGTACCGATAGTATGCAAAATCAGCATAATAGCCATTATGTATGAGGTGGACGTCCTTAAACAGAAATTTGTGAAACGAACCACACAAAAAATACCCAAAGAAAACAAACTTGAACTCGTCTGGATGCTCCTTTTCCAACCGTTGATGCACCACAGCCAAAACGTATGACGTCATCAATAATACCTTGGCTTAATACCAACATGTCGGAATTTTAATGTAATTTATGAGTGATAGGGGACCTCAATGGCATACGCATATCTCCCAATAAGAAAAACTGCATCAAATGATACGATACTTTCATTACTTCGTCTCTGTGGCAACTGTTTTGTCTACACCAGAAACAATTGGATAATAAACATGGTGTTAAATAAACATCTCAAGACCATGTAAGCTTCATTTTTTTGCTACAAGCTAACAGACATTGGACATATCGGATGACCACCTTCAAGAAAACGGTTTATATGTGGGAGGTAATGCAAAGAGCGCATGCTCTCCAGTGCATTTCAACCGAATATATGGAAATCTGTTTTTTTAATCTGCTAAAAGTAATTACGTGACTATCCTTATTGAATAACGTACATTTATTTTGTTAAACCTCGGCAGAATTAAGCATTTTGAATGAATGAAATGGGTTTTGTTAAGTTAATTAAAAATCATACGCTGACGCCATCTTTGTTGTCTAGTAAGTTGTTTGTATTGTTTAGTAAGAATTTTTTTTAGATTGAGCCACCATAGGCGAAATATTTTGCACAGAACATGACTTTAAAAATATTCTGAGATTTTTTTTAATAAACTAACAACAAATCCAACTTGAAAACAAATGATTCATTTCCTTATTTTGGAACTCCATCCAACCATGAATGGGTTTCAGGAAAGTAAAACGAATTTTGATAGTCAAAAACTTGTAATTTAGCAGTTTAACCAAAACTGTGTTATATGAAAACTCCTCTACACAGTCAAATGAGTCAACTCATCCAAGGGTTTACTGGAAGAGGTCAAGCAAGCACCAATACAGTCACGAAAACTACAACAGCCATTGCGCTCAGTTGAATGCAGGTTTAATGTAACTCGAGCAAGTGTCAGATAGTTTGGCACCTTCACCAACTCTTGAAAATCTACAAACAGGAGGCTATTTTTGGCAGCTGGAGCAGCTTTTCGGGTGCCATCAATGGCTGGCAGCCAACTTCTGCAAACGTCACAGGACACCACCCAAAAGCTGTTGCGTCAATTTGTCAAGAGTGCAAAGTCTAGGATATTCACAAACGCCAAAACAGCATTGAATGCCACCTCCTCTAAAACGTAGTTCTGGTATATACACTACAAGATCATGACAGTTGGCGTGTTGAATGGAATGGGTAGTTACGGTTGATGATGATGATTGTGCGAGATACCAGTCACAAAGCCGACAATTGTCAACTACTGAAATTTCGTTTTCCACGAGGCAATTCGATTACGCGTCCAATTTGACCCACTCGATTTCCAGAAACGTTAAAACTCCACTAATGTGTCATGGTACTCAGACATGGCTTAGTGAATGTCTGAAAACCAGGGTTTAACCACTAAGCCGCACAACAAACTTTAAGACAAGTTAAAAGTGCAGGATTAAGATGTCTTCCAGAACAGGCCATAGTTAAGCTGGCACTGACCAAACAGATTACACGTCATCCATCGCTCATCTGGGACAAGATACTGTTTAATGTGAATAAGGAGCCATTTCACAAGTGAAAATGGCCATAAAAACCTTAGCGATTTTGAAGACATCAACAATACTGTTGAACGTCAAGATATAAAATTGAGAATGAAGATTTTGTGGAATCCTCTATAGAAGCCCCAGAAAAAGTGGGGACATTGTGAACAACGATTTCTAGCTGTTCACATCCACCATTGTTTCTACTTGACATGTAGAAGACAATTTTCTTGATGATGGGTGAGGGGCATCAGGAAATCATGCATTGAACATCCACCACCAAGATTCTGAAATCTTTCCCTAACAAAACTTTCTCCTGTATGCAGCACATTCGTTAGCAAAACACCTCTCCTTCTGGATTCCTACCCAGAAACGTTTTGTTGTGAAATTTAGAAGTGGAAACTGGGCTATCTTTGAACACCTTGGATCCACGTCGGATCAGAGATCCAGGTAATTTTTTCTTGCATGCAATCCGACAATGGAATAAAACTGAACATCATATGCATCTTCTATTATGCAGGTATTCTAATGAAGTGAAATCCACTAAAATGCTACTATTGGAAAATTGTTATCATTGCAAGTCTAAAATTCCACCGCAATAAAAATCGATTTTGGGGGAAAAAAGATTTTGCACGACTTTAATCCTATATCGCACCATGATGAAATTCTATTCTATAAGAACTCCTAAGTGCAATTCTTCAACACATACACACACTTCCTCCATTTTCCAGATTACCAGTTTCAACCCCGCACTCATTATGCAGTATCTGTAGCAATGGCCCCGTTTTCCCACGTGAAATACTATCTCTCGAATTACACCGCAAAGCTTTCAAGCGTACACGTTAGAAAACGTATTATAGTGTTGTGCTTCCATAATTTTATTTCAAAAATTATTATTCTTATTCAGGTCTGTAGAGCTGAAAAGTAGGGTGCGTAGAAAATTTGTTGTAACGTACAAAGGCCCATCCTATAAGTTTCCAAGCACCCTCCTAGCTACCATTTCCTGAATTCCAAAACATTTTTCCAGATTTTTCTGATTAACAGAAATTTCCTGATCTTGAAGGGAAATCCCAGCATAAAATTAATGTTTAACACAAAGTTAGGCATAATTCCTGACTTTCCCAAAGTTTTAAAAATGCCAGTACATTTGGAACTGAAGACATTTCTTCTGGTGTCAATTTTCCCTTTTACTGACCTTTAAAACTCAATTAAACAGAAAATCCAAAAACTAAAAACATTAGTGGACGTCTTCACCCCCTGCCCGCCCTGTCCACATGCCATCAGACACCCAGGATAAAGTTAATTAGATATTACTAGTCATCTTTTTCAGAAAATCTGCTAAAACAGTATAGCATTCACAGCAACAAATTCAAAGAAGATATTGCACAGCTACTTCAGACCAACAAACGTGGAAGTCAGTTTCCGCAATTCTGCTAAAAACCTACTGCTGCTTCGGGGTTATTGTCCTATCGAATACTTCTTGTATTGTGCAATGTTACCAATTTATGGTAGTTGAATATATAACAACAAACTCGGTTTAATGTTAGTATACATATTATCAACCTCTCAATATCAATTAATAAAAAATTATAATATATAAATAAAAACAGACAATGCACTATACATAACAACCATCCAAAACAATAACAAGGACCATCTATCTGAGCACAGCTTGTTATCAAGGTCCGAAAATATCGACCTTCAACAGGATAAAGTGTTATAGGCAAGGTAAACAAACAAACATTACATACCTGGGTATTGAAAACTCGCTTTCCGATAAGCCCTACAAGACAAAATAGCAAATAAAAAAAATCAATAAGCACGTCATAGAGAATGAAAATGATCACTGAATAAAAAAAAACCCAATGTATGCCCACTAAATCCAATGACCCTTCACATTATTTACAAAGCACATCTTAAGTAACAGTCACCCAAGTTTGATTGTCAGGGAATTGACAACTTGATACTCGCATGGCAGTATTAGCTACATTGACCATACACTACTTGCACATAGCAAACATCAGGGGTTTTTTTTCGTAATAAATAGAAAGAGCCCTTGAGAATGTATACTTTGGCCTGAAATTTCCTGAACTGACCACAAGATATTTAAACCAAGGGCTAAGTCAGGGTTCCCACATTTTCTTGAGAATGAAATTCCCTGACTTTCCAGGAATTTTTTCATGACTATGAAAAATTAACTCTTCATTCTTTTTTTTACTTTGTTTTTACACAAACATTTGAAAACATAAATTTTAAACTAATTTGTTTTTTTTAATGCTTTCCAATAATGGCTTAACAAGTTAATGGCACATTTTTGTCAGCATAGTCTTGCTCAGAAATATTCCTGACTTTCTCAAAAATTCCCTGAAATTCCAGGTAGTGGTAACCCTGCATTAGTTTTTTTATTTCAGATGAGCCTGCCATATCATTTTCGGAATCCTTAAATTAATCACTAAGCAACATCATTAATTTGGTCACCGAAATAAATTAGCAATATCCAAGCTGTCCCCACCACTTATGATTTTTATCGAAATATACAGTGCCAGTTCTTGGCGCCAAAAGTATGTATAGCTAACTTTAAGATTTCAATCAGCATGCACTCATTTTTAGGTTACAGAAATTTCAAAACGACGAAATTCACAAGTGGCTCCAAAAACATGATAATAAAGCTTTCTAGTTGGCCTCGACAATAGCATACTCCACCCAAAATAAGCCTCATCTGCTTGTGAGTAGAAAAAAAAGAAAAAAAACCTCATAAATACATATTCGTTTAAACTTACCTCGTGTGAATGTAATGAAATTCCATCTACTAGATACCTTAGCTCATTGTCTGTTTGAATAAAGGCTAGAAAGAAATAAAAGAAAAAAAAAATTGTACAAATGTACTGGATAACAGAAAACATAACCAAGTCTTCGCATCTATGAAATCATTATACCGGTAATAAATAAAACTGCAATGACCATGAAAACGGGTTCTGCTTAATATTAATAGCAATTAAATGGTTATCTGGCTAGAAAGTCTTAATTAATAATTCAGATAAAGGATACAGGAAACAGATTCATCATAATTTATATGCTGCATAATACATGATCCCATTTAAAAAGATCGATATTTAGTCTGATGTCTCGGACAATATGCCAATGCAAGTTATTGCTTATTATATTTAAAACAGGGAATAGAACAACAATTATTATGTTGTAGAAAGGGAAATTCCCTTTTCTGTATCGATGCCGACCTGTCAACGTATGCCAACTGTTGTCATGTTGACAAGGTGTCTAGTAAATTGATGTTCAAGCATTCCAAGGATCATATTCGTCAAACGGACACAGGATATTCCAGTATAAACTGGTGGTTTAACACGAATTTTAAGCATAATCACCGACTTTTTACAAGTGTTAAAATTCAAGCACATTTCCCGAATTTCAAGGCTACTGGAGACCCACCCAGCTATTGTACCAAATTCCCCACACACTTACAAAATCACTTTTCCCTGCATTTCCGATTTCCCTGATAATTTCAGGTTTTCCATGACTTGTGTCATTACGTCATCGGTTAGAACAACTACTTAAATATTTGTAAACAGAAACCTTGACAAAGTTGACATTGACATGGTAGGTTAGTAGTTGCCTGACAGGTGAATGACTGCGAAGCAGAATAGCACTAAGTGCCTATGATCTCTAATTTGTTGCTATAGAACAAAAACTTGAAATGCAAAGCCAAAGTGACATTTGTTCACCCTACAAACAAAATTCTTGACGTGGTAACAAAAGAATTTTGGAACCAAAACGCATAAATAAGGTTAATTTCTCAGTAACACAACAACAACAGCAAGATGATGTTTTGAATAACCTAAAAAAATCACGGGTCGCTGCTTCATATAGCACTTAGAACAATCGATAAGCAACACGAGTTGAACCAACTGTTATCGTTCAATCCACGCTTAAACCTGTCGTGTTAATAATCGCAATTGGTTATTAAAAAGCTACTGACGATGGACATGTGTTGTCTTTCAGCCGAGGCTATACATAATAATGGAAAATCAGTTTCGCGCGCGTGCGCACATTCACTTCCGCCGAATTGCCCGAATTTCCGGTTGGAACTACTATTCTCGTGTGAAGAACCCTACGATACAATCAGTATTTCAAGGACGATTAAAATGATATGATTTCACAAAAGCTGCATAACATAACCATGCCAAAAAATATAACATTTTAGTAAGGGGTCATTCAAAAACGACGTCCTCAAGAAAGGGGGTGGGAGGGGTCTGCTGGCATGTGGACAGGAGGGGGGTAAGCCATAATGGACGCCCGCTAATGATGGTATTTTTCAGTTTTTTGGATTTTCTTTTTGAGTTGTGAAGGTCAGTGAAAGGGAATATGGACACCTGAAGAAATGTGTCCCCAGTCCCAAATGTACTTGAATTTTTAAAACCTCGGGAAAGTCGGGTCTCCACCAAGACGTATACATGTACGTATATACAAACATATGCAAAAACGTTTGCCCTCCGGGTTTGTTTCAGGCGCCATTTTGTAAATATATGTAAATATCAAAATTTTACACCTCTTAAATGTCTTTAATAGCTGTACAATTTTGATAAGTGTGAAAGCAAATTGTATAAATTTCCCACCAATGCAAGTCGCACAAATCTTGGCAGAAAATACCGAATAAAAAACTTGGCCAAGAAAATCGAAGAAACAGAAAATCCGAACACAACTACTGCCTTTAAGATATATTTATAGACGTCACAATTTGAATGACTGTGCCAAACGAAGTGTCAAGTTATTAAACTGGCAAAAAGAAATACCAGCACAAACGAGTTGACCAATTTGCACCTTCCAACTTAACAACAACATTAATTACATTTATATGGGATCATTAGACAAACTGATGATGCAAGTCATGATATAAGCGACATTGTTACAGGTATCACAACCATTCGTACATAGAATCTCAAACAAAAATGCAAGTTTATCGTAAATGGTACCAAGACTATACATGATGTCACTTACAGTAGCAGTTGAGCCAATTTGCCAAGTGTTTCATAATTACAACTCAAGATCAGTGTTTATGATACTGCAGTATTGAACCTTTCTTTATAAAGTTTGGCAATCTTGAACAGATTTCTGTTTTGGCCAGACTAAAATCACGTACCAGACTGTCACAACAATGACAACCACGACAGGGAGTCTCCTCAAGTGTCATCTTTGCAGGAAATTTAACCTCCGGGTTTACAGCCCGCCAACACAACTTGATCCCAAGTCGTGGGTGTGACAACTTGAAGCAGAGAAGTGTCATCATATATGTCTGAGAGTGCACAAATAACAAACTAAAAACACTGATGCATGCAAATTAGCAAACTGCATTCTTTTCATACATCCAGTGACGGTTTTATCAAATCCATCGTAGAAACAGGCTACTTGCACCGAAGGGCAAGAAGTCCAGAAACCCTAAAATCTTAAAGAAAACTGGTATCGGTACATCAAAGAGCAACCAGAACATGTTACCAAAAATAGTCCAAACTATAATTGACCACTCGTTTACAACGTCGTCCAATAAAGCCAAAAACTCCCAGTAGCTTGTCTCATAGCACACACTGTGAGTCATAAAAAAGTAGAACTCAATAATAAAAAAACCCGCAACTTTGTGAAAAATGCTTCGATTTAAATGAAATCTAAATGAGCATCTAAATGTCTATCCTTGACAAAATTCCCAAAATCTATCAATGGCAATTCCAGAGTTAAACTCTCAAGTGAAATAATGGGTATGTCTAAATTGGTTTACCTTATCCAATTAAGTCTACTCTGCAGGGTTTACCATTCCAAGAACAAGTACAACAATGTTATCTCCTCGGAGCATCCACATACTCAACACCTTCTCGTATTACAATAATATCCAGAGGGTTATTTTAGAGTGTCTTGGCTGCCTCCAAAGAAAACAAGACCCACGTGAGGCAGGACTAAAAAGTCGAAAACATCAAGATCATGCGACTGCTGGAGACAAATTAACAAAAACTACAGCCTCGTGGTTCCTGCAGAAACAAATTGCATACATGTTACATGTAGTGGCAACACAAGATTGTGTACATGACATTGCCATTCAAAGAGATAATGACGTCACTTGACATCGAAATGAAAACAAAACCACGTTTCAGGGTCGTTTCGTGTTTTTTCAAATAACAATGTGATTGTGGTTATTAAAACATAAGCAAATTTATATGCCGAGGTCTAACTAACCAGCAGGCACACCTCACTTTGTTATTGGATGATCAGAATGTGTTGAAATGTTGCCAGACATTGTTTGCAAACAAAAGCTCAAAGTTAAGTGATGTCGCGCCAAAACACACAAAAACAGTTCTGCATGCTAAGGGCATGTGTATCCATTGTTATCACTGCAAACATGTGTTCTACCAGCATGCTAATGTTCTACAGTCCAGGTGGCGCTAGTTTCCACGTCCATTTGAGTTAATTATGTAACCATGGACAACTGCTCGTCCATTAGTGAAAATTCAGGCTTCATGCCAATCAATATCAGGGATGACAATGTCATTAATAACATCAGCCTAGCTTGATAGCAAATGTTTACATACACACTTTGAGATATACTAAAAGGCTTATTCGCAACTATCAATTCAAAATAGCATTTAAACACGCAGTGCAAAGGCCAACTATTTGCAGGAGGGCCTGATATACAAATAGAACAAAAAAAATTCCTTCAGTCACATTTAATGAAAGTCAAACTATCAATGAATCAGAACTAAAATCCTATAACATTGATTAATAAAGCCCGTTTAACATTTTAACCCTTTCTGGTGTTGACAATGGCTGCAATTAACCAAGCTAGGAGGACATGGGCTTTTAGCACATCAAATATTTCACTAAACATGTTCAAATCGCTAAAGGGCTACTAATAACTCTACACCACATTTCGCACAAGTAAAGGTAAAGAAATTATGAAATCCAATTCCCAAACAAGCGTGGTTTTGAATAACAACCTCATGTCAATAGAGTATTTTCCATATATTATCTACCTAGTACAGCTTTGTCAGGTGCAGCTTTCACTGGCAATGCGAAAAGGACTTGTTATAACAAAAAATCTAACACCTGGAAAGTTATCCACCAGATGGCGAACATGTACACTGGTGCTGAAAACGAAAGCAAGAAATGGAAACAAAACTCAAAAATGAGCCAATGTGACAATTCTGGAAAGTAATACATTTAGGTCAAAAATAATCATTAAGTCCCCACTGATAAACGAGCCCTGTGGCCCCAAGCTTGTAGAAATTATATAAAGTCGGGTCAACACCAACGAAAGCACGGAGCAAAAGCAGAAAACACAGAACATGAAAACATTCCTCCAAAAGCAGAGGTGTAAATACCACAAAAAAAAGCAGGAAAAACTGAGCAAAAGTTTAGAAATGATGACGCTCTCATGCCTAGAACAGACTATAGGAAACACGAAACTGAAAGTAACAGGGTTTCGAAAACATGTTTGCAATATGTGGATGCTCACCAGATATCTGCAACCAAGTTTCACGAAACTTTTGGCCAAAAAAACTGTTTCCATGAAACACGAAAAACGATATTCACCTCGTGGATAGTTCAAAATGCTTTTTTATAGATACATTTGGGCAAACATCTTTATAGAAACATGTTAACGAAACCAAGTTTCGACAACTTGGTTTGCATAAACTTTTTCAGTTTCATGTTTTTTTATAATGTGTACCAAGCACTACAAAGCCAATTGGGGCAAACCTCGATCGACGTCGTTGTCTGGGACCCTATACGACAAAAAGTGGAGCCTAGAAGTTTGCTGAAACATTGGTAAGTAAACTTTTATCGACAACATATTTTCAAAAACCTTGCTTTCGTTGGTGTGGACTAGGCTAAATTGTTACACGATGCAGTGGCAGCATCCTGATGTAGCACCACTGAATATGATAGACTCAATAGTCATTAATGCCCATGTATCAATGCTGGTGGTTGTTACTTTCCAAACTAATCGCCTTGACTCATTTTCATACTCACCTAACGTATACATTGGGGAAAACTATTAGGCTTTTACCAAAACTAATACTGAAACAGCTGTTGAATTTCGAGTTCTAAACTATAGCCATGTTGATTGAAACCCAAGTCAATATGATGCTAACCAGAAACACATATCGTAGTGACTCAACGAGGTTAACGACGAAATAAAACTGTAATTAGCCAAACGAGGCCTCCTCCAAACAGTTTCAGGAATTAGCTAAAAGTTTAGAACCAAAAAGGGTGAACATTTTTTTTTATTTCTAATAAAACCGTAAAATTGTGTTATGATCGATAATAACAACCACATGATAAACTAGGAACGTAAAATGTTACGAATCCAAAATAACTTCTAATCTGTTATCAACTCCAGCTTTCAATCATTTCCTGGTTTAAAGAGTGGATGATTAATTTAGTCACTATAAGTTTCAATTTGTTTCACTGTCAGCAATTTGAACTGGAAACGCAAACAGCTGATGATAACATATTACCAGACACTGTTTAAAGTACACTTGCATGGAAGACAAGGATTGAAAATAAAAAATAAAGAAGAAGAGGCAGTTGCATCACAAACTAATAAAACGGCTAATGAAATAACAGATGGCAAAAACACGATCAATTTCAAGGGTTGCATCACACTTTGGTTAGTTTAATCGACCACTAATAAATACGCTAATCCTACCAATTACCAAACTCCATTCTACACACAACTCATTTGTAGCAACAGTACTATTTGCTCATGAATGGGCCATACGATCAAAATACGCGACGCATTCACATGGAAGATAGAAAGTTGGCTGAAATTCGTGTCAAGGAAGTCGGCTCATATTACCAAAGAAATTTTACGACCCGGCAATATACTTTGCAATCGCGTGCCAGTTATAGCAACTCGTGAAAAAATAAAAATTAATAACAAAAAAAACGTTTACACGTTGCAGTGTATTAACGCGGTAACCGACCAATTAATAAGTAGCCTTGAAAACGGAAAAATATTAATCGATATGATCCAGACATTACACATTTTTAATTTGGGTTTAAGCCAATTTATAGTTTTCGATTCCAACTGTAACACTATAAATATCCAGAAATATCACCAATCGCCAACACATGCACTACTATTCAAAAAAAGGCCCAAAATAAATGTTATATATTGACAACTTATTAGCACGCTTAACGGTTATGGCCTATTCTCACCGCACCGAAAATGCTCGGATCTCCGTCTGCTATAGCGGAAGATTTCGCGCTGCGCATGCGCACAGGTGCCATCGCGCCTTTCCGCTGAGCAGAAAACCACGCCCATATTGTCTGCTAAAACATTTCTGAAGCCCCTCAGGCATTAGACTCACTTTATGTAAAATCAGCTGCTGACGCACGGATTTCGGGTTCGCGCATGCGCAACGAACAACAAACAATCACGACCTCGCCACAGCTCATGCGTACAAGCACAATCGGATTTCAGCTAAGAAGAAATCAATTTCGTGACCGCATCATTTCAGATATTTATTACCAAACTGCATAGGTACAACAAGCAATCAAGAAACCTTTTTCCACAATGACCAAAAATTTATAATAAAGAGGCGAGTCAACATATCAAGTACAGATTATTAAAAATAGCTTAAGGAAATTGGTGCGTGCATTTTTTTTTATATAATTAAAAGTTACATCCTTTATTCTGTATCCAATACAGTAGCTCGAATACGCGCTTCTAAAATTGCATTAGTGCGAAATTTAAAATTCAACTGGGCATTTCCAAGAAAAAATGACGCATAATAACTATAATAACCAGAAACTGTGTTGATTGTCAAAACTTTCTGGTGAAAGTATAGTTGAGGAAACAAGTTAAAGAACGAATTTATGGTGAAAATGCACCAAAAAAATTCAAAGAAGGAAGTTTACTAGTACTTCCACAAGCACAAGGAACAAAATGTTGCAGTTTTCTGAAATTAAACTTATGGATGTGGTTGAACACCATTAATAACAATCTAAGACTACTATCTTTTGTGCAAAATTGCATGATACAAAAACAATTCAAACATGGCTTCCAAGTTGCTAACGTCATTTTTAGAACTTCCAACATGTAGCTAGTCATCCACAATCACGTGTTGCAGAATCCAGACAAAAACAAGTGTTCTTTGTACGACATCGACAGGTGGAACCACCTGTTTCGAAACTTTCGACAGATCCAGGGCTGGTGGAAGGGCATCCTCACAATATCCTCAACAGTTAAATGGCCTAACAGGGAAATCCATGAGTCTGTCTACCTTTTGGAGTTCCCGATTACTGACAGTCAATCAACCTGTCATGCAAATGACAAATACCTAAATGACAACAAAACCGAGGGGGTGGTACAATGTCGTACATCACCTCACGGGTTCCTTCGCCTTAGTATATAACTAACCAAAGTTTACAAGAGTGCATGCCCTATTGATTTTGCAGTCTGGTGCACTGGCATTACATCGCCGAGAACACCTGAAGCGTACAAATTAAGGCTATCATGACTCACACTCCCATTTTTTGAGGAAATTGCAGGAAACAATCAATACATCCTTGATTTTTTCTATTTTATTTTATTATTTCTTTCTTTTGTGGATACAAAAAAAAAACTTTTTGTGAACTTAATTGTGAGTTCACAGGGCGAAACCCTGGAAACGAGAACAAATGAAAAACACGTTGGGAGGCAGCTGACAAAACGATATTAAACCGATATGGGAAAATCGATATGAAATTTCATGGAAACGAGTCACGTTGCCATTGCACATTTTTGTTTCATGGAAAATGATGATAAAAATGGCTCGATTGAAATAGCGTGATTTGGCACTGGATGTATCTCCACTATTGCATGTTGGATGAAACAGTCCTAATGTGCTAGAACTGAGGGATTTTCCCAGGAAAAATTTCTAGAAGAACTCATTGGTCAAGGTCAAAAGGAGATGGGCATTTAGTGAAATATTGCAATTATTTGTCTACATTTCTTAAAAAAACATCTTTTTAAAATGGGATGGTTTACATGATAAAATATCTTCAAGTAGGGGAGACCGGGGCACAGTGGTTCAAAGCGTTTATAAAATCAGGTTTCAGCAGTAACCTAATGCTTGCGATGTGTAAGGAAGCTGTATGCACCACTCTTTCATTAAACAAAATGTCCGCATGCCATCTAACACAAGCATAGAAGAAGCGATTTACGTTTTAAGTTTTTGAGCTTGAAAAGCAAATATTCAACTCACAACTGGATTTTTATTCTAGGTATAATTATAAATCATATAAGTAATGCTGCAATATACCAGTGACATGTGTATATATCCAGCTATAATTTCAAACTAAGGTTTATGTTAATTAGCCATGTGGTCAGCTGTAAGGCCTTATTCAAATCAAATTGGTTATACGGGGTACAGCGGACCACAACATTATGGTACCCCATGCCATGTCCCACTCTGCCCCACTATAGGGGCACACTGGGACAGTCTGCGCAACCAACTTAACTCCAGGATCTCCAGATCCTGGAGGCTTATATATTACTGTGATATTCTTTTAAACTGCTACAAGTTAAATATTTTTCCCCCAAAAAAAAATCAATTCTAAAGTGTATTCACTGTGCCCCGGTCTCCCCTACTACAGAAGGACATTGAAGAAGTCAGTTGCAGCTAGGGCTTTCTCCAAAAACTCACCCTGTATATATTGTGGTGAACCTCAAGGGTCATCAACAGAGGGTCAGGTTAGAGAAACCAGAGCAGGGGAGAGAACCAACCCCAAAAAGCCCTTCCTTGTTGAGCTATAGATACTGGGTACAAGTGCATAGAAAAAGATGCCGACAGTTTACACAGACAATACACAAAGGGTCAACAGAAGAGATGTGGGGCCCCAAGACATGGCAAGTAGCCCAAGTCTGAGACAGCCACGAACATCAGTAAAAGCAACGCGTCCCATATGTTTACTCTTAGCAATGGTATGATCCGATTGAATTTACGATCTCGTCTGGTTAACCTTGAATTCGGTTTTAATCTTATATCGCAAAATACAAACTGATATGAGGCATCTAATAGAAATTGCTTATTACCGACTCAAAGATATCTTATCGTTGGAAACAAACAAAACTGGCCCCTATAATAACAATAAACAAAATACTATAGTTCCTCATAAAAACTCTCGAGAGCTTAATGGCAATCAATCCCATGACCATGAGATGAAACTAAAATTGAATCCGGCATACTCAAGATGAAAAATATACAGGCCTATAATTTTAGATGTCAGCAAGGAAATAATTGATAGCAGTAGTTATCAGTTTGTTTAAGATTGCATTCAAGTCAAATTGTTACATTCTAGACAAGTTTAGAGGGACGGAACAAAGCACGTAGCCCATGAATTTTATTCAACCCTTCAGGCCCCAAATCCTCTCTATACCTCCCCTTCCTTTTACACAATACACAGTTTAACCCGATTTGCTTCCGTACACATACCCACGGTGTTGTGTACCGTTATAAAAAAAACTATGTGCCAATTTGACTACCAACAAGTCCAAGATGGCAGCCAACTCGACTACCATCAAGTTCAAGATGGCAGCCAACTCGAATACCAACTCGTCCAAGATGGCAGCCAACTCGACCACCAACAAGTCCCAGATGGCAGCCAAATAGAGAAAGCATGGGCCTAATTATTAGCCAATAAGACGTCTTGCTCAATCTTAACAAGAGACGTGTTCAATAAGGTGGAACAACAAGAAAGGGAACTTTTCTCGTCTAATAAAGCATTGCAAATAACGCAATTATTGCTAAGGTGCCGACAACGTGCGTATCATTCCATATAATCGAATAGGTAGGTAGCTTTATAGATTCCATTCACTGATTTATTACTACTGGGAGCTATTCAAACATTGGAGGCACGCCCAAAACTGGATGAACAATGTCGTTTCCTATAGTCATTTCAAGCTTCATCAGTTTATCCACCTAAGAGGCTTTCTAATAACCAGGAAAAAAAAAGATATCCGCAACCAGGGGCAGGGTGACCAGTAAATTTGCTGGGAAAAAAATCAAGCACCTTCCAAGGATTCCGTGGGGATTATACAGTTTGTTCTGCAATTGCATGCATATCTAATAATATAACACAATATCCACCAACATGATTTATTTGTCCACTATAGATTCTCGTTCCAGGCTCGCCCCCACATGGCATTTTCATTGTCAATGATATTTCAATGTTATATAGCCAAGGCACTGAACGCCTACATATGTAGTTTGTCAAACCGAGGAAGCAGAATATCAGGAAAAACACAAAAACTTGGTTCATGAACTGTATAGCAAAACAGACAAAGGTCGAAGGTGTTTAGCCTTTTTAAGTCGGTTGAAAGCATGAATGGAGCCATTGCACTCCATGGAACCAACTACAGGTAGCCACAAACTGAAAATACTGGACTGACAAGCCCACTGCACTGCATATCTAAATTACTGGATCATAAAAAGACAAAGTGTGCAGATACCTGTCACACATCTTCGTGTTGATCTACATGTCACCAAACATGTGTCGTTGTCAACATCCATTAGCTTCTGTTCACCAAAGGATGTCCTTATCAATTCAACTCAATACCCTATACTAGTGGTCATAGAAATGCATAAATTGCCACATACCAAAATGAATTGTATTTTACAATGGGCACTCAATGGGCAGGCACATTGAATTGTGTCCGTCTTAGGACAAAGATGTCCTTTGACAGCAAGCCCAAATCTCTGATATCTTCATGGTTTTTTTTTTCAACAAAGCTCATCCACAGTATGCAAGTGTATAAACATATCGTGCAACATTAAGGGCAATTTTAATGTGAGCAGCGCTCTACCTCAAAAGAATTGCGTGTTGGTGAGCAAAGTTACTGTTATCAAAGTGCCATTACATAGATCCAAAACTAAATAAGCCTGCAAATAATTGTTTCAATAGCAAGCAGGCAAGACACTCGTCACGCGATGCCCTTGCTCCGTTACCTGGGACTAAAAGCAGTAAAACAAATTATTCATTCCGCTACCAGGAATTTGGCTTTGTACTTTATAACCATCCCCAAGATGCCACTTATATACCAAGACGCCAACCACAAAATGAATGCAATTATGACCGACTTTGAAAAAACGGCAATACTAATGAAACCCTGGGCCAGTGGTTTTCCAGCCTATATAATCAGGGACCAGGAAGTAGACGTGGAAACTGCAGAATTCGGAACATTTGCTTCAACAATGCTTAACAAGAAAACTGAGATCATGCCAAGACGTAAAAACCATGCCGTTTTGGCAATAGACCAACCAATAATATTCAGACAGGGAAAGTTCCTCGTTGCCCTCCCCCGCTTGTCATACAGAAACCATATTGCTCGGATCATGTACACTGCAGACAGTTCCTTAATTAGTTCCTAAGAATGTTGTTTTTATGTCTTGTTATTTGCTCGAGTATAGGAACTGATTTGCTGCAAAAATGATTCCATGCACTACGTTTTGCAAGCCAGCCAATATTTGGACAATGCACATTTCAAGAATTTTCAAGAAATTTTAAGAACCTCTCCTAGGGCCAATTACGATTCAACCAATGTGTAATTTGCCACCAACAGGATCTCAATAAAATATTGAGAAAAATAATAAAGAACAGGACGCGGAACAAAAAAATTCCTGAATCTTGACAACACTTCCTCCAAGCAAGGCTTATTTCAAGCGAATCTTAAAAATATAGGATGTGGATAATATTTCTCAAAAATCCCCCAAGGTTTTTTCGCGAATAATACTTCAAATCTTAGTTTTGTTTTCAAACTTGTGATTTAAGCGCTCCACACACTATATAGGCTCACTTTTCGAAAATGCGCCGACAACGTCATCAAGCACACAACTGGGAGAATTTGGTATCGTTTCACATTTGCCGAACAGAGAAAATGCGCTCCTGTAAACAATATATAATACGCAATACTAGGTGTAGAACCAAAATGATACGATACTAACACCACGTACTGAAATGTGCAAACGATAAGTGCATGCAAATAGGCCTACGCATTTATGAGCGCAACAAAGTTGGCCATTAAGCCCCAAACTCACTAGACTCACTTTCCGAACTCACTTTTGTCCGCTCCTAAAAGTGTGCTGTATGTTTGTCATGCGCAAATCGTGCGCTAGCAGCAGATTTTACAAAAAGTGAGCCTAGCGTGTGAGAAGTTTTACAGGAAATTACTAAATATTACTTTAGAGATCACCACACCATCTTTTTGCCTGCAACCACCACCTTCGCATCTAGAACCCGTATAGGGTTTTATTTCCATGTCAAACCCAAGACCAAATACAATGTGTAAAAGCAGGTCATCCTTATCAAAAACTGTTGTCATGGCATGCAAAGTGGCGTGGTCGAAAATTTTCAAACTACAATATACCGAGAGCACCGAATTTCCATGCAGAATGCAAACGAAAATGTCAATAAACGAATGTTGCGAAAACAGTTTAGCACGACAGTTCATGCGTGCACAATTGCAGTGTTCCCAAACAAGCGCTCAATATACATGACATTATTGATGGCATGAGCCAAGAGGCGTGAATAAAGATGCCAATACATAGCGGCATTTTGATCAGTCATCTTTATGTGTTGACAATGGGCAGAACCTGCAAGCAACACATTGGAAAAATAAAACAAGACATTGGGATATTTACAAATATCAAGGAGTAGCAACATGCAGTGGCTTCTCCTGTGCGCCACAGCAGAAGAAAGTTGATAACTTTATCGAATGACTGCCTTTAATCCATTTCAATCTTTTATTACGGCATCAATAAAACCCATAAAGCAAAAAGAAAATTGTCCAGTGCCTACTCGTACCATTCAGAATCAAGTGATTTGTGTTGGTTTTTTTATAGGGTGAATAGGCGTATGTACAGTATAATAACAAGTCTAAAAAAATCGTTTACCAGAAAAACGCTTCCGAAGAAAGATTGTATACATTTCCTCTCTTAAAACTAAACACAAAAGACAGGAGCGTAAGCAAAAAATTATGTAAGTGGGGCAACGAGCCATTGCAGGTTCTCCCCCAACGCCCTGCAAAACCAGAATTACATAAGGAAAATGACGTCATTGACGGAGAAAATTCACAGGGGGCAAACATCCGTTAGAACTTCATTATTCCTCTGACAGTTTTCCTCGAATTTCCCATGCAGGATCAAGGAAAGAATTATGAGCAGCATGCTACTAAAATGACTTCTCTTGACTAATAATAGCCGTGGTCACGAAATGGATTTCATCCATGGTTGGAAACAGATTTTGTTAGAATTTCTGCAAACGAACAACGAGCACACATTTTATCCAAATCCATTTTCAGCTAGCTTGGAATTATCCGTTTCGCTCACAAACGAAATTTGATACAATTTAATCAAAACTGACTAACGTGCAAATGCGCATGCGCAACGAACAGCTAATAATCACGAAGTCACTACAAGTGCACATTTACACAAGTTATCCAAATCGGATATCAGCCAGGCTGGAATCCATTTCGCTGAAAAACAAAATTAAATAAAATTCATGTAACGGGCAAGTGCGCATGCGCAACGAACAGCTAATAATCATGAAGTCTGTACAAGTGCATATTTCATCCAAATCTGTTTCCAGCTAGGATGAAATCCTATCCGTGACCACACACGGATTAAAAAATGTCGTCGATTTCATTTTAATACACTAAAAAAACTAAGTATTTTGTTTTTGGGGTATCAGGTAGTTACTATTCAGCAAGTTGTAATTGCACACCTACAAAAATTCTAACACCTGACGTCGTGCAGGTTTATCACAAACAGTTAGATACACAAGATTCCCGCTTTGCCAACATCGAAATGTCAAATATTGTTATTTGCAAATGCAATTCCAACTGAAAAGAGTCATGAAGGCCAATTGCAGCGGTTAAAATACCAGAACAGGCACGACAGAAAGGATCAACAGTTATAGAATCGCTTCAGTCAGTTCAGGACACCCTACTTTTCCACACAAAAAATGAAAGACGTCTATGAGGGGTGGGGGGAGTTATCTGGGCTAAAATGGACACCATGTGGACAGGGAGGGTCAATTTCTGAAGGAATTTCGGGGGCGTCAATTTGAATGGCCCCTTTACTATATTTAAAGGTACCAAATGATGTTATACAGTGTGAGCGAGGAGTACATCAAAAGAATCCAAAACACCATAAAACAAGACATTCAAGGACATTTCAAGACATTAATCCAACAGTTGCATCTCGAGTAGGCCTAAACTTACTATACTCCAGAAAGCATGCAACAAGCAACCAAGAAAAACCATTGATGAAAAATGTGGGCACCACATTCGGCACAACTGCGTGGTTCAGCAGCCTAGCCCAGCATCGTCAAATTTCAACTTCCCCCTGGACCTATTTTCATCGTTCCTTCAGCGCACCCCCACCAGAACGCGTGTGCCTCTTGTTTGATATTTACAGCACTCGCCCCCTAAACAGTGCCAGTTGGCAACCGACGATTTCGGAAGGTCGTGCTTGAGGTGCGAAAACGGGCCCTACTTTTGCGCATTTCGTCTCCAGTCGTTCGATTTCAACAAATGTGCCAAAACGCACGGCTCGTTTAGAACCACCCTGATATCTCTATCAATTAGCCACCCCCACATGTCTTAGTGAATAAAGGCTCACTGACGTTAAACTGCCAAAGTAGGCTTCCACTAAACAGTAGTTGTCATTGCCATGTTAAAGGCCCATACGCCGCCAGAGGGTGCAAACCGGATTAAGGTTAACTCTTCTACACCCTTCAAAAAAACAAATCTTAACTATTAAGGCAAAATGTCCCTGCAATTCCTGGAGAGTGACCCAGGTGTTTAACAAATGCTGGGAAGTTGAAAATGCAATTTTAAAGTCCCATACGCCACCTGAGGCTGCGGAACTGGATTAAGGTAAAATTTTCTAAACCAGATGGGATTTAAAAAAAAAAAGCACCAAACCTTCATCTGGACAAAGACTAACAAATTTTAACCCAGATTTTGATATTTACCCTGGACACACTGTGTGCTTAAACTAGTTTAGCACTAATTTGGAATATCTTTCTAGAAACTGGTTATCTTTGTGTGGGCACACTGCATTTGTATATAATCTGCTTTAGTGCATGGCATCATGGGATTGCAGTTCCATTATTAAATTTAGTTTACCCTGCTAAACTTGGCTACACTGAGTTCTAACTGAGAAATAAACTAGTTTAGCCTAACCAAGGATGGACACACTACCAAGGTAATGTAGTTTAACAGACTTAATACTAGTTTAAGTACATAGTGTGTCCAGGGTATTATTAGGTCCTACAGGAAACGGATTTAGTTCCTGGATAAAGGTTAATTTTTCTAATCTAGATCATAGCAAAACGGGGATTTCTTACAAAAATACCAAACCCTCCTCTTCAACTGGACAGAAATACTGACCAAGCTAATCCAGCTTTTTTTCCCCTAGGCCCTATGGTAAACTGCATGATTCAGTTTCCTGGTTTAAAACTGGCTACCTTTCTCTAGTAACACCTTTTCAGACAGATTGAGCTCAAAAGGCCCTTTTATATACGGCAGATTTTAGTGTTCAATGGCATTCTAAATTTGTGATTACTGCCTAGGGATGTCCAAAGTTAAAAATACCATGTTAAAGGCCCATACGCCACCAGAAAGTTGCTTAAGGTGGATTAAGGTTAATTTTTCTAAGCCAGATTAAGACCAAAGCCTCATCTTCAACTGTCTAAGCTAACCCAATTGTTAGGGCCAAAGGTGTTAGGGTAAACGGATTCGGTTTCCTGGTTTAAAACCTGTCATTGGGCGATTGGGATTATCATTCCTTGTCGATGCATGATAGTTTAAAAATACCTTTATCTGGGAACCCTTTTCAGACAGGTTGAGTTCAAAAGGCCCTTACGGCAGTATTTAGCGGTCAATGACCTCGCAAATTTGTGATTTACAGTCTAGGATGCTAAACAAATGCCAGGAAGTTAAAAATACCATCTTAACGGCCCAAACGCCACCAGAGGGTTGCGGAAGTGGATTAAGGTTAATTTTTCTAAACCAATTTTTTTTACAAAAATACCAAACCATCATCTTCAACTGTACAAGCTAACATAGATTTTTTCCCATATAGGGCGTAAAGTAAACTAATTCAGTTTCCAGGTTTTAAAACTTGCTACTGGGTGATTGAGATTACCATTCCTTGTCGATGACAATTCGCTTTCCTGGTAAATATTTCTCTGGTCACCCATTCCATACAGGTGGAGTTCAAAAGGCCTTTATGGCAGTCAATGACATTGAAAACGTATGATTTATTTTCTCATTTTAGTTTGAAATGGCCACGAACAAAACCCATTTATTAACTTTATTACTAGCCATTTTTACAACACTTATCAGCATGAATTCCAGCTGAATTTGAAAAATAAACACGCTTGGGAAATCACGAAGGTCTCCACCACCATGCACTTGATATGGAAATGATGTGGTTTAGCCATTAAAAGGCTATATTTGGCATTTTGTGCTTATGCAACTTGGGCTTCCACAGGAAACATGGAGGGTGTTGCGTTAGGCTTAAAAGGCAGTGTTTAACAAGTACATGCAGTATTGACAAACAAATGTGATTTAGCTCATCGTCTGAAAAACTAGGCTAATCAACGACACCAATGTATCTGAACAAGTATATTAACAACAATGGCGAACAAAATCCATAAGATCGATCATTCCAGGCACCGAAGCTCACCTATCAAAACTTAAGGTGAATAGCATTCCAAACTTATTTGCATAGTAGCTATATAGATTCTGCATACACACAGTAAATTAGTATGCAATTAATAAAGACTAATGACAAACGTCCCAGGATAATTACAGGTACTGAAACGAAGGCTATATTTTGCTTAAATAAACATGTTGCATGGTCACTGTCTGCATTTAAGAATCCATAGTAACAAAACAGCTGATGATGACAACAAGGTGAAAAACCTGCATTACGTATAAGCTAAAGGGGAAAATCCCTGATCATCTATATTAACTTTCCCATTCTTTCAAACAGGTAAACATGGATTACACGAGTCAATTCATCTACACACAAAAGTGAAATCTTCTTCAGAGTACGGTTCTTGTAATATGTGCACTTGAGGTTCTTCTATACTGTATAGGTCCCCACTTGGAGGCTAAGACATTCGATTCTTCCATGCAAATTGTCGCGCGCCAGGGACAGGTGGATCCGTTTAATTGATTCTTTGTCTTGGAAAGTTTTATTTTAATGTAGGACATTTGAAACTTTATCGATCTTAAAAACCCGAGATCCCTATCCACTTCTGGGCGCCAAGGACGCACCTGAAGAAGGCCACGAAATCGAATATGAAGACGTGTATGTTTGCTTTTATACGATGGACTTCCAAGACTGGATCAATCATGCAGTAGTAAACATCTATTCATAGTCCACTGCAGATGCTTTTAAAACTTCAGGTGGCTGGAATGCCAAAGTAATCCTATGGCATTCCAGCATCCAAAGGCTGTTCAACTACACACCCAAGTGAAGGAATGTATTACACGAATCACCACATGATTGTAGATGACTGACGAGATGTACTATATGTATAATATTTAATAAATAATGATGACACGTCCATTATTTCAGAACGACTGAAAATGAAAGTGCATTCTGATGATAAATTACCCTTTTAACCCGCAGATAAAAATGCAACAGGTCTCCCATACCCACAATCCAGTGATATGCTAATGTAGCAAATAGAAATTTGTATATGGCATTCATCCTAATTGACCGGAATTGCACGCAGTTCTATTTTAGTTGTTGCATTAATTCCCAAAGGAAATTCATGTAAAATGCCATAAATACATAGAAGCTATCAACGCTGCTATGAGTCGATTAACAGACACGCCCCGATCAAGATTAATTTGGAGGTCAAATCGTGACACTACCAATAACATACAACAAACTATTTACACCCTGCCAAAATAAAAAACGTTACAACCTTATTAGAAGTTTGTGAACAAGGAAGGTAGAGACACTGGTAGCTTGCAAGCCTTAGTATTGTTGGAATGTCCCAGAAATGCTACACATATCTATAGCCCTCAAATGACATTCCAACTATCTAGTTCTACTTTGTGAGAATTTTTACATGGATGGAATGTCATATACAACCTATGACATTCCAGTTACCTATTTTTACTTTGTGACTGCCACAACCTGCAAACCATGTGCTGTCACGTGTACAATTCCAAAGGTTTAATATGGATGGAATGTCATAGCCCTCCAATAACATCCCAGCTACTTATTGGTTGGTTGAGGTTTAGGGGCTCAAAAACTACTAAGGCCCAGCTACCTATTCTTACCTTGTTCAGAGGTTTATAACTAGGCTCGCTACCTGCCGAACACGTGCTACCACGTGTAAAATTTCAAAGTTTTAACATGGATGGAAAGTTATAGCCCTACTTTGACATTCCAGCAACCTTGTGGCAGGTTTATAACTAGGCTTGCTAGGTTGCTTGCTACCTAAAAACCACGTGTAACATTCCAAAGCTACCTTGGAAAAAAAAAAAACACACTAAAAACGCGGGAAAAGAAACATGTTGCCGTCGGCACTCACGTGGTAACAGACAAAGGCAACAAGGACCAAACACAACGTGTGAATAGAGTTTACCATGAAATATCCGAATAAATATTTATTGTAGCTGGTGAATTCTTCAAGACAGCCCCATTGTCAACCCAAATTTTACAAATTCTACCTGTGAGAATAAAACACACGTGACTCGTTCAATCCTCAATTTTATAGTTCAAAGTTTGTTATTTAACATTTAGTAAACTTAAACCGAAGGTGTCATGTTATGTAGATCAACATGAGTTGGATTTTGCCAAGGTAGCATAGTACAGGTAAATCAAAATGCACACCTGGAAGACGAAGGAAGGAAGGACAAAGCCGCCAAAAAGAAAACTTAAGCATGCCACCTTGGACGATTACAACTAGAATTTCGTAATTAAAAACATGCTTTGATGACAATTAATCGTTTGCCAAATCCTCTTCAATGAACGTCGTGAAATGTCCATAAAAGGAAACACCATGTGATACAAATGCAAAACGGGTCGACTAGAAAGCAAAGGCAGCAAAAACACTTCCTTATTAATGAAAACTGCTGATTTTCTCAGCTATGAAATCCACGTTTTCGCAGCCATTATGCATAAAGTAGAAACTCAGAAATGAACCCTGTTCAATTCCTGATCGAATAGGTAACATTTTCTTCGGATTTCAGTGATGAAAAATACATTTCCGAGCATTAGATAACGCATGGTTGTGAACTTGGAATACTTGACGTGCGACGTGATTTCGTAGCACTAAGCCACGAATGGAGTTTTAAAATGCGTTCTAAAAAATTGGTAATTACCTTGTCTGTGCTCTTCTACTGCTTTTACTAATCCAAAAAAGCATTCCAACAGATAAACTGAAACCAAAACGGAGCAGAAAACGTTTCGCGCCATCTCCATTCTCGCACCACTGTGTTGTGAACCGGCCATAATCATCGTCCTTTAACATCTGAGGCTTTGCGCATTGGTCGACGAATCGTCACCTACTGACGTCATGAATCACCACCAGCGGCACCTGCAGAGCCTCCTGGCGGCCACCACCACAACTAAAAAAGGGGGTAGTACTTTTTCATATTTATTAAGATGAAATTTTAAAAGAATAAATATACAATCATGCTTTTTATAATGCAATATCAATTTTAATATAGCACGTAATTCATTTCATCCAATTAAAAAATCAACCTGTTCAAATGTGAGAGGTGGTAAAATGCGCATGCGCACAGGTACGCTAATCGGCTTAAAAAAAGCATGATGAAATAATTGTAGACAGCTACAATTAATTGCGCGAGCATCCCTCTATCTGATCATAAAATCACTATGAAATTGTTATATTTTTGACCGATCTTAGGCAGATTAGTTAATCGCCATTATCGAAATTTATATAAGATTTCAAAATGTCAATTTTCAACAAAATGCATGCCCATTGTCACCAACAACTATTGATTTCTTATTGTATAAGATCAATATAAATTTAAATTCCAACAATATAATCACCATTCACTTATTTCTATTAAAAATCCATTATTGATAATTAATTCAAACATTTCTTTGGCAAATTTCGAAAAACGCCGCCATTTTACAAATTTGCATAAACACGTAATCTCGACACCAGAGCCTGGTTTAAACAAACATCGTCTGCTATACACGTCCAAATTTCATTCATCAGCATGATACTGCTACAATCAAGGTAAAAGCAAGTACACGTAGGTCTTGCACAAGCAATAATTTCGAAATTATTAAGTGATCGTAATAATTGCCAAATCAGCTGGGAACAAAAAACTGTAAACAAGATA
>JAQGAE010000049.1:0-68328 GCA_034696685.1 Julus scandinavius | reverse complement strand
TAAAATTCCCACCGACCTCGACCTGGGAGCGAACCCAGCATCTTAGGATCGAGAGGCAAGCACGTAGTCCACTCGACCGCCGGCGTCGGCGTTATTTATATTGCCTTGCGTTAAATTAAATATAACTTTCGGATACAAATGGTCATTTTCCAAGGTCCATTACAAAGCGATATGACGGAAAGTCAATAAACCTCAGAAGTGATATAATCCTCTTAGGACTTATATTCATTACCGATTATAACTGCTAATGAACTTCCACTAAAAGTGATTTACAAATAATCCCCGAAGGATCTTAGAGAAGTTGCAGTTCATTGAATTCAATAGCATATGCTAATGATTATTTCCCCAAAGGGCATTTGAACATTATCAAGAAATTGCAACTTGATGTTAAACAAGATTGTAACTAATTCCTTAGTTTTCAAACCCTTGATAATGAGGATTAACTTGGAACAATTACAACACACTCAAGGGCTTTTATGTTACCAATTAGGTGAGTGGAACATAAAAACACTAAAAGGTCTTGAGGGCCATTCTTTGTTTAATCATGTCATTTGGTGTAATGAAGTAGAGAATTTCATCGTAAAACCTTAAGGCGACCATTCAAGGTTCTATTAATTTATAAAATATTACTAATAATTTGGGAAATAAAAAGAGTTATGTCATGATCATTATCACAGACCATGGTCTCAACACCAAATACAGTGGAACCTCGATTTACAAACGTCTCTTTTTACGAACACTACATGTTGTTTAGATTTACGAACGGGACAAAACCCTGTGTGCTACCAAAAAAGTGCAAAGTTTTAGTGAATATGGCGTTAAGAAGAATCACAAACGTATTAATGTTGATTTAAAAAAGGAAATTATAGCTAAACATGAAAGTTGTGATCGCGTTTTGGATCTTACCAAGGAGTACAACATGGCGAAATCGACTATCTGCACTATTTTAAATAATAAAGATGCGGTTTCTTTTTTTGGTATTTAAACTGATTTCTTCTAATATTACTGTTATATGTGAACCCTATATGCATTTGTAACGTATCAAACATTATAGGACCTTGTAAAAATTTGATCAGGTTGGTTGTTGTGCAGAGCCCCAAAAAGCACCTATCGACAACACAAAATTAATTAAAATATGTGAAATATCGGGCAGAGTCGATGATAAGGGGAAATTAAGAGGAAGGGGCGGTGTTGAGCAAACGAGAACAGTTTTCGGACCTCCTCAGTACACGAGCCCTTCGATTCTTGTGTATTTTGTCATTCAACTGCCAATAAATTTAATTCCACACATAATACTGTATTATTTCCACATATAAAGCCATACCATGTTTTAAAAAATCAAAGAAAACAAAAAAAATTTGGACAAGGAACGCATTATTTGGATTTACATTGATTGCAATGGGAAAAATTGATTCGAATTACGAACTTTTCCGTTTACGAACAGGGTCATGGAACGGATTAAGTTCGGAAATCGAGGTTCCACTGTACTTACGAGCCGTTCAAAAAAGATGTCCCCGAAATTACTTCAAAAAGGTCCATTTTCTCGCTTTCAAATACAATTAAAATCGATATACCGTACAGCGACCTTTTTCAGATTTCATATAAAGTGCTGTTTTTTTATTTTGCTGTTGAAATTCTGGTTGTGACCCATTATGAAACCCAAGCTGTCATTCATGTCGTCGACTTTGATTAAGATGAATTCTGTGAATTTTCGAAGGAACGATGATTGAGAAAGATTTTTACAATCTTCCGCTGCAAATATTTCGTTACGGATCGATTCTCTGTTAACGCCCAATGTGTTTGACGATAACGATGAAGTTGGGATAGGAAATGATATTTGAAGTTATCAAATGTTCCTCCATCAATTTTTATCCACTTTTTTTATTGCCGCTGAATGATATAGGAGCTTTGCGTTTAGAAACCGTATTTACTTTGTTATGATAGACGTAATAGGATGTTGGTGATCGTTAGGTACAGAAACCTCAAGTGGAGCACTATGATGGATAAGCAAAATGCCTGTTGCTAACGTCAGTTATAAGCCTCTTCATCACTCCATTACCAGATTGCATGAATAAATTTGGATAACAAATCCACTTTCACAATTGAAAAACTTTTGTTTTAGTTTGCATTTCCATAATTTGCGAATTTTTTTGGAAATTGGTTGCATCCCCAGGTGGAAAAAAACAAATATTGGTTATGTATGGACATATATGGATAATTTCAAATAGTCCTAGACCAGAAATTGGACACGTCTGGGCATACGAGTTGTGTAAATTAAGTAATGAGACGTTCGATCTGTCAACAATGGGGATGCGTGACTTGGAGGGGCGGTAGATGAACATAAGAAACGCCTTCAGTACGAGTTTGAACTTGCTATAGTCATTTGGTTGTCCCTAGCAATTTTTTTCCGTGAAACAGTTTTTCCTAGTGCGTTCTAAAAATAAGTGACATCAATTTCGAGCAACGGTGTGCTATCAGGTTTTGCTTCAGACTCGGGCACAGTGAAACGAAAATTTCTGCAAAACTTCAACAGGCCCTAGGAGACAGTGTTTCGTCAATGGCCCTGGTTTTTCGGTGGTTTATGGCATTTTCAGAAGGAAGAGAGTCGATTGAAGATTAACCCAAGCAGCGGAAGGCCTTTATCTTCAAGAACCGATGAAAATGTTGACAGAATCCGGGATCTTGCGCGTTCAGATCAGGGAAGAGTCGGGGAAGAGTTGAATTTGATTCACACGACCGTTCATCAGATTTTGACCAATGAATTGGGGATGAAAAAAATCTGCGCAAGAATGTTTCCAAAAAATCTTTCGCAGGACCGAAAGGACATCAGGAGGGAAAAGTGCGTTGAGTTTTTGGAATCGATTGAAAATGATCCCCATTTTCTGGAACGTGTCATTATTGGTGACGAGTCTTGGGTGTTTGAGTACGACCCGGAAACCAAGCGCCAGAGCATGAGGTGGCACACTTCAACCTCTCCAAGGCCCAAAAAAGCAAAAATGAGCACGTCGAAGATGAAATGCATGCTGATTTGCTTTTTTGATAGCCAGGGAATCGTCCACAAAGAGTTTGTCCCTCAAGGCACAAGACCATTGCTCGAAATTGATGTGACTCATTTTAAGAACGCACTAGGAAAAACTTTTCACCCACAAATCGCTAGGGACGACCAAATGACAGTGTTCATTTAGTGATCCCGACCTTTCACCAAGCGACTACAATTTCTTTGGTCTTTAAATTTTGAAATAACTTCCAAATTAAATTAAACGATAAGTTATATATGAGAAGTATTTATTTTAAACAACAAGAAGTTACGAGAAACTGAACTTGACAAAAATTCCAATAATCAAAATATTCGAACATTAGAACAATGAAATTCCAAATAAGCACGAGATTAGGAACCAAATGTGCATGAGATTTAGAACAGCATGTGCACATTGAGTGGTCAAAAATTCCAAAAAGACGATGATGTGAAACTTTCGGTTTGGCAATATCTGCTTAGCCAACATAACGCATTTTACGAGAGGGGTATAAACAATCTCATCAAACGTTTGGATAAATATGTCAACAAACTCGGGTCCTACATTGAAAAACAGCAAATTTCCTGCTCATTAAAATGGCTATTTCAGTTTTTTGGTACGACATCTTGTTTTTGAATAATAAACGAAAATACTAATTTCAGTCAATGTTTTACATTTGCAGTATGGGTCTTCTTCAAAATAATTGATTTACACACCTCAAGTGCATGTTGTCAACAAGATTATTTCTTTATGTCTATTAAGTTATTTATGAATTTATAAATGTTGATTACACCCTCAACATGTTAAAGAACCCAATAAGGAAAAAAATGGCATATTTTATATTGCCCAAGGTACTAAAAGAACAAAACCATTTCTATCATATTAAGAAACGTATATTGATTACGATAATAATCGGCATGCATTATTGAAAAGTTGTGCAATAAGTTATTCAGTATGTTAGAGCAAAGCAATTTAATTAAAATTCTTCACCTCAATAAGGGTGTATAAGAGATAGAAAAACGTATCGATCCAGTGATAAAATGCTTTCTTAATGAAATCCTAGCAGAATTTTCAAGTACAGTTTACTCAAGTTTCTATTATAAGAAAAAATGATATGATTAAATATTATATCGATTGTGTAAATTTAATTTTGTATTTCGCTTCATTCGCTTAGGGGCCATTCAAAATGAACGTCCCCGAAATTCTTTCAAAAATTTAACCCCCCACCCTCCTACCGTCTGTCCATATGTGGTGTCCAGTTAGGCCCAGAACCCTCTCCCCCTTCTCCTCCTCCCTCTCCCCCCTTCACTCATGTACGTCCTTAATTTTTTTCTAAAGTAGGGTGCCTTGAAAATTTGTTGGAACATACAAAGGCCCATCCTATAAATTTCTAAGCACCAGTCTCGCTACCTATTCCATGAGATTGTTCCAGATTTTTCTGATTAACCGAAATTTCCTGACCTCGAAGGGAAATTCCAGTTTAAAATTGGTGTTTAACACAAAGTTAGACATAATTCCCGACTTTCCTAAGGTTTTAAAAATTCAAGTACATTTGGGACTGTGGACACATTTCTTGCGGTGTCCATTTCCTTTTCATTGACCTTTAAAACTTAAACAAAAAATCAAAAAGCAGAAAAATACCATCATTAGTGGACGTCCTTAATTTCTACTTCCCTTCCCCTCCCTTCCCCTGCCCACATGCTAGCAGACTTTCCCCCTACCCCCTCTTAAGAACGTCCTTTTTGAGTGGCCCCTTATGCAGTTTGGCACCAGGTATTTATTCTTTATGTGCTTAAGTAATATTAAGACTTGAAGAAAAGATATCTTAACAGTGAAACTTGTATAGTTTTCTATTGTGTTGATATCTTATTAGAATCTTGTTTATTTTTAAGCGTGTATCGGGTGAAGAATGTTATTATTCTCATGCTGCTAGGTGCTTGTGACGGATGAATTTGAATAAGTCTGAAAACAGCGTTTATCCATTAGGGAAATAAAAGTTGCCAACATTACACGTAAAATGCATATTAGGTTTATATAAAAGCTTATTTTTGTCAACACGCGGTTACCACCTGGTGCTATTCAATTATTTAGTTTTAAAAATAGTATAAAGATGAAACATTGTAGGCTGTGTAATATGCCGGAAATGTTTATTATAATCAGAAATTTTACTTTGTAATCTGTATATGATGTTTAGAAATTTTCATTTATTTTTAGGGCCAACAAATCCATATATGGCATTGTGTTTCAGCAGCTTTTATAAGTGTTAATGGGTCCTTAATAATTTCAAAGGGCATACAGAAATTGTGAGAATCGTTGAATTATGGATACTGTAGATATTTATTAACTATGTCCAAATTAACAATTGAGTAAATTCTGAAATTATTATTGCTGAACAGAATCTGGGGGAAAATCGTCATTGAAATTAATTTTTTTAAAGTTATATTATTTTCAAATTTCATATTCAAAGTGTTTCAAAGGGCATAAAGGGACTGTGAGAACTGCTGATTTAGAAATATTATAGATATTTCTTAACTATGTCTAAATTAACAATTGGGTAATGTCTAATTTTATTTCTGAAATTTTCAATGATGAACAAAATCTGAACAAAAATCGTGATTGAAATTAATTCATTATAAGTTATGTTATTTTCAAATTTCACATTCAGTGTTTCAAAGGGCATAAAGGGATTGTGAGAACCGCTGATTTAGAGAAACTAGATATTTCTTAACAATGTCCAAATTAACCATTGGGTAAATTCTTATTTCATTTCTGAAATTCTCCATGATGAACAGAATCTGAGAAAAGTCGTCATTCAAACTTTTTCATTATAAGTTGTTATTTTCCAATTTCATATTTAAAGTGTTTCAGGTGTTCCTGTTCATGAAAACCAAAATCCCAAAAATCCTAAATTAATATTTTTAAGTGATGATTCCAAAAACTAAAGTCCGCGAATAATAATCCATGCAAAAATTTTGCAAATATGCAACAATTTTAGATTATGGATTATGAAAATTTCATTAAGCTTACCTGACACTTCCCTTCAGGTTCCCACAGTTAATTTATATTCCTTGTCATTCATAAGTGCGTAAAGCAAAAAGCGTTTTGCAGAGCAGGTGTCCCTCCATCAGAGATACGGACAAGAGGAACCCAAGTCAGAAACCAAAGTATAGAAATAAGAGTCGAGGGATGGCATCAGGTAGTAACCAAGGCAACACATGCATCTAAAGACAACACCAACGCCACCTGTAACGATTTCATATAACAACATGTCAAACTCAGGTTAAAGACGATATTGTACACTATACACAATAAATACTTCGTTCAGGTCTAAAAAACGCAAAACCAGAAATCTGAAAAATTGGTAACATCATACATGTGATGATGTTCCTTTGTCAGTCACAACTGCGTTTTTCTCTGTAAGGGGCCATTCAAAAAGGACATCCTCAAGAGGGGGTAGGGGGAGTCTGCTGTCATGTGGACAGGGGGGATGGAGTGGGGTAGTCATTGTGGACGTCCACTAATGATGGTATTTTTCAGTTTTTCTATTTTCTGTTAAATTAAGTTATAAAGGTAAGTGACAGGGGAAATGTGTCCCCAGTCCAAATTGTACTTGAAGTTTTAAAATCTCGGGAAAGTCGGGGATTATGCCTAACTTTGTGTTAAACACCAATTGTATGCTGGAATTTCCCTTCGAGGTCAGGAAATTTCAGTTTATCAGAAAAATCTTGAAAAATGTCATGGAATTGATATCGAGTAGTGTGTGGAAATTTATAGGATGGGCCTTTATATGTTCCAAAAAAATTCTGGATAGCCTACTTTAAAAAAAAAGTATGGACGTCTATTAGAGGGGAGAGGGGGGTCTGGGCTAAAATGAACACCATATGTGCCCCTGATGACTGTTACATATCACTCTCTAGCAGAATACTAATCTGTTCTACGATGCATTTGGGGTGAATTTTGTCCATTATCGACCATTTTTCATTCTTCTACTGGCAAATTCAATTTTTGGCAAAGTTCTAATACATGGCAAAAAATTGGTCAGTTGAAAGTGCGGAAAGTGCCCAGCTTTCAATAGACGTCATTCACAATGTATTTCTTTTAAAAAAAGATATAGAAATATTCCACTGTAATACTATTTGGCTTGTAAAAAATGCAGTATTTTAGTTGACAGGTCGACGAATACCCAAAGGGTGTGCCTGTGAATTGGAATGGCTGTGCTGTCACTATAACAGAAATCAATTTTTGTTTTGACATGCATGACATCGACAAAAATATTTTTTCAGCAAGTATTATATAGTACATGTAAAGACTGAAACTAACTAGAGGTTATAATTTACTAGGCTTTTTAGCAATCTCAGTGGGTTTGCACCTCCCTGATTATTTTAAATCTGAAATTCGAATCAGTTTATATGCATCAGATTTGAAGTTAGTTTTTAAACTGTAGACGAAATGAAGATTATTCTTCTGAAAATATAACCAAATTCTAACGTAAAACCTAAATGTGTCGTAATTAACTTTAATTATATTTTTTATTGCTGTGGTTTCAACTAAATCAATGGTCCCATACTGTTTTAAATTAGTTATTAACAATTTGGTAAAATGTCACGCAGTCGTAATTAAATAAGTTTATCCTACTAACTTTACCTTCTCTTTCCCTTAAATAATTTGTGTAAATTTCTACTAGTTCAAACCCATTTTATAAATACCAGTTAATATTAAAACAGCTGCTGTAATTTTGAGAAAAAATATCAATGCTTTGCATGTTTCTCAACACTTAAGTTCTATTAAATTTCTCTTTCTTCACAACGCGAAGCTGTACAACAGCTGTGTAATATGGGGTATCGATTCCTCATAAAAATATTAAAATTATAAACTGGTTTGATTTTTACTAATGAAATTGGTCTTGAACAATCCCAAAAGTCGTAAAATCGAAATCTCATACCCTAATTCTGACAGATGATACAGTATACGCATGTGTGTGAAACATCATTTATTTGTTTACATCTAATAGTGAACTTTACCGTATAATTTATTCTTAATTAACAAGAAACTTTATTAATTTAACGTTTAATGTCGATAATTATTTTCAAATTTGCCGCTTTGTCGTCTGCATTTGTTGTGAAGTGTAATGTAGTGCCCTCTTGGGGTGTTGTGCCCAGAAATCCACTTGCAGATGTCCGCTTGATGGTGTTATCTACTCGTTCGCCGCAGAAATGTAATGTTTGTCCAACCAAATGTGACTGAAAAGCAACTCGGCGTATTTTCCCAGATTCTGACAGAGGATAGACTAAAGTTTGGCAAACAATGGCACTGAACACAGCGGATAATGAACTATAATTTAAGGTAATGATGAGATTGCATGGTTATGTAACTTGGCATAATTCACGTTACCCCCACTAGGAGCTAAATATCCAAATATATGCTCCTGCAATGTTTCATGTGCTATTAGTACATTTCGGGTGTGTCATTTTGATTGATGAATTGGACAGTACGTGCTTAAATTGATCAAAGATCGAGGTTATGCAATGCATATGCACTTAATTGCAATATATAGGCTGTACAGCCTATTATATACAAACGTATACATGGTTTGGGAATTATATCTTGGGTCATAGATGTTATAATATATGTGCTAATACATCTATTTAATGATATCATGAAGCATAACAGCCGTAACTCATTAATATATATATGAGTCCTAAAGTTGATAAGTTATGGTTACTTAAAGTTGACATCCAGTAGTATAATTATGTTGAATTGTATATTTTTTGCTGATATCTAGAACCCTTAAATCACAATTTTCATTGCCCTTTAGAGCATGAGTTGTCATTTAAAACTGAATTTTTTATTTCAGAAAATGATGGGATATTTTACAGCTCATAATACTATTTTGACACTACAACTGATTTTCGTATTAGCCTATTTTGGGAAAATTAACTCCTGGCAGTTTGCCCCAAATCTTTTTTCTACAGGTAACTTGGTTTACACACATATGCATTGTAATATTTAATCACAAGTAGCCTATACACATAAGTAATATGGCACTACCTTTTAATAAACTATTTTATTTCTTCATTAGATTTAGATCGGAGATTAAAGTACTATGAAGTTATACATGCTTCAAGTATTGGACACCATGTCGTTAAAAGGGGAATTAATCCTAGCTCCCATAAATACAACTTGATTAAAGAAGTAAATTTTCAAGCTTTAGGAAGGTAAGGTGGTTTATTTCAATATTTATTTTAATATTAAGTTGCATTAATCTTTTTTTTTTTTGTCAACTTTAGAGACTTTCGACTTATGTTAAACCCAAGGAATGAAATCTTATCATCACAATTCAGAGCATTTTCTCTGGATGCAAATGGAAATAAGAAGCAGGTTGTAGTCGACCAAGAAAATTTTTACGAAGGGCGGGTCTTTGGTAAGCATTATGAATTGTTTTGTATGTATATTATTAGAATACTTACCTTTTGTTGAATTTTTTATTTAAATATTTATAAAGTTAAATTAAATTAGCAGTTTTTGTTGTCTATTTCAATCTGTTGTTTTGTGGTTGCTTTTTTATCCACTTAGCCTAAGAATTTAATAACAACCAATTTCAAACTGGTTTTATTTCCAGGTGAGAAAAGATCAGATGTAAGCATGCATTATGAAGATGGATTAATGACAGCAACAATAAGGACTTCTGAAGACACATATATTTTTGAGGTTGGCTTTATGTATTAAAAAGTCATATTCTCTGTGTAAAATGTTCATCTTTGCATTCATTCAACCACGAATTTCTGGTTCTTTCTTGTAGCCAGCATGGCGACATGTAGGGAAACAAAGTAATCACTCCATGATTGCGTACAGGACGTCTGATGTCACCTACAGCTGGGATAATGAAGAATTTGCTAAGCAAAAGTAAGTCACTTGTATGCATATTCTGCAGTGATGGATGAGTTTTAATTTTTGGATTTATTTCATTTTAGTCTCAAAGTATGTGGTTATATAAAAGAAGGTAATTAAATTTGTTTGTTGCATTAAAACTTGGCATTTTATTTCATTTAAACCTTGTCAATGTGTGCTCCCTTCTCTTCAATTGGTAGGCGATAATATGACTAAACATAATCCAGTTAATGATGATATGGAACATATCAGCAGAACAAAAAGGCACCAATCTGATCCAGAGTTTGATCATGCAAAAAGTCGTTGCCCATTGCTCCTCGTGGCTGATTATCGCTTCTACAAAAATATGGGAGGTGGCAGTGAAAAAAGCACGATAAACTATCTCGTTTCACTTTTGGATCGCGTTCACAAAATTTATGTGGAGACCATTTGGAGAGACAGTCCTGACTCTCCTGGTTTTAATGGCATGGGATTCGTAATAGAAGAAATTAATGTGCATAAAGAGCCAACCCCTGTCCTGGATGGTCGAGTGCATTATAACATGGAACGGACCGAATGGAACGTTCGAGATTTATTAGAGGTATGCTTTTGTGACCCTGATTTTAAGATAATTTCATCTTATTAATAGATGGAAATTTTATGGTTAATTTTATTTCCTTAACCAATTTTTCTACCACCAAAAATCTATTACTGGTTTAATAGTAAGGATAATGCTATTGCAGAGAATCCACAACTAATTACAGGTGTCTTTTCATTATTTCCTAAATGTTAAAGGTTTTTAGCAGAGAGTCAAATCATCGAAGTTTTTGCTTGGCGCATCTCTTCACCGATATAAAATTTGATGGTGGCATTTTGGGCCTAGCATATGTAGGCTCAGCCCGTCGAAATTCTGTAGGAGGAATATGTACGCCAGAATATTTTAAAAACGGCTATACTCTGTATCTGAATTCTGGCTTGAGCAGTTCTCGTAATCATTATGGGCAAAGAGTTATAACCCGTGAGGCAGATTTAGTTACAGCACATGGTAAATTCAAATTCATTTTTATTATTTTGTTAAAATTTGAATATGATTATCATGATTTATATTTTTTTTTTCACAAATGTCTTCCTGATGTCGCTGGAACACAGAATTTGGTAATTACCTACTGGTATTTCATATCGCATGCCAATAAATGAATTTTTTGTGAACTTGGTAATATGTAACGGTTGTTTTATCTTCCAAGGACATAACTGGGGAAGTGAACATGATCCTGACACCAGGGAATGTTCCCCAGAATCAACAAAAGGAGGATCATTCCTGATGTACACCTATTCTGTGCGAGGATATGATCAAAACAATAAGGTAATAATGAAGTATCTGTAGTACTAAATTTAAATTATGATATTCGTTATATCCGAATTTTGCTCTCTTCTGTACTTTGTGTTTGATTTGTCCATGTATAGCATGATATGCTGCATTTCCCATGCATATCCATACATTGTATGCACCTTGATTGCTTTTCCTACTGTTTTAGGAAATTTTGTACAAGCTAACAAATCACCCGATGCTTCTAATATAATTTTTCATAGAATTATTAGTACATTAAAGTAAAGTAACGCTTTAGAGTTGAAACTTGAATTGTAAATTTCATCTGCGCATTACAAGAGATGACTGATATTTTTGCAGCGGTCTACAGCCCCATGTATATTCGCCACCGGGCAGGTTTTTCCACTTGTATGTAATTAAAATACATATTTCATTCGTATTTTTAGCAATAAGAACTAACAGCATTTCCCCCAGTTTCATGCGGTATATAAACAGTAACATATATATGGAACATTACTAATATTGCCATACAGTATAAGAAACATAAAATGAACATGGCCAAATATAATTTTTTCCACCTGAAGTTGTTACGTCATAGCACAAGTATAATGCTTTTATTTTTTTTCTAGCGTTTCTCTCCCTGTAGTTTACGATCGATTCGGGCAGTTTTGGATTCCAAATCTAGCAAATGCTTTAAAGGTAGTTTCTGTAATACATTTTTCATGGATTTTGTATTGTCTTAGCTCGAGTTAATAAGTTGCACTCGTATATCTTTAATCTAGGGGGAAAGGGTTACAGGGTACAAGTTACAGGAGTCTGAGGATTGGTAACCCCCACTTTCTTGAAAGGGCCCCAAAATTAAGAAATAAATCATTTTATTATCATTAAAACCATGCATAATCACTAGCTTTGGAAAAACATTACGATACTTTTTTCACCATCCATTTTTGCAGTCATTGTTATTAAGTTTTAAACACATCTAACCTGTAAACATTATCTTATGTCAATGAACAGAACCACAGGAATCGTTTTGCGGAAATTCAAGAGTGGAATCAGGAGAGCAATGCGATGTTGGATTGATTAGTACTGATGCTGAAGACATGTGTTGTGATCGTTCTTGTGCATTGAAACCAGGTGCCAATTGCAGGTAATTAAATGTGAATTTTGTCATGTAGAATTATTTGATATAAGTATTTTGACTAAATATATTTGTTTCTATTTAATAGTGATAAGAATTCACCTTGTTGTCGTCAGTGCACTTTTATGGGACTTAATAACAAATGCCGGGATGCAAATCGCAACACATGCGAGAAAGATGCAATGTGCGAATATCCAATTTTTTTTAAATGGTGGTTTTCTTTGTGTTTGGTGTAGCAAATGTGTGTCCCTGTACTTGTTTATTATCGGTGGTTATGTTTCCTATTCCTATTTACCGGGAAGTCTGCAGAATGTCCGAAATCTCCCCCAGAAGATGATGGGAGGGAATGTATTGATAAGTAAGCCAGATTTTTTTTTAATCTTTGCAAATGGAAATATTTTATTAACTTATTTGTTTGTGTTTAGGGGGCGCTGCTATGGCGGCGAGTGTAAACCCTATTGTGAGACTATGGGAAAAACATCTTGCATGTGTGACGTTGGTAATTATTCTTTAATTGCTTATTTCTTAATGACGAATTGCATACGAAATGCAATTTATTTTGTGAAGTATCATTCTCTGAAGCCACAAAAAGTTGAATGGCTTTTCAAAGTATTTAAATTTTTATTTTAGTGGCAAATTCGTGCAAGCGCTGCTGTAGATCCAGACCAAATATATCTTGTGCTCCAATCGAGCCACACGAAGTTTTACCAGATGGAACCCCTTGCATTCATGGTTTCTGTAACAAGGTAAATATAAAATGTCATTCCCAAGCGTTTTTTGGATTTTTTATGCAAAGCGTGTGAATTAATGGTAATTGGTTCGTATAGGGCATGTGCGAAAAGACAATTCAAGATATTGTGGAGCGGTTTTGGGATATTATTGAAGATATTAACATAAATACTGTTTGTAAGTAATTATTAGTAATTATTCCATAATTTATTAGTGTTTACATTACTTTATACAACCCTGCGCGTTAATATTTGGTAACCTTAATGCAAGAAATGTGTACCTATTTGGATTACAGTAAAATTTTTAAATGATAACATCGTTGGAACCGTAATAATAGTTTCCTTGGTCGTTTGGATTCCTGCAAGTTGTTTTATAAGTTACATTGTAAGTATAAGATCATTTATTCTAATTTTTACTATTTCAAATAAATTGAAATTAAGAAAGCAATATTGTTTTCCACAAGTTATTTATCAGTTTAAAAGTTATTGTATCTATAAAACTCTTTCTCTAACAGGATCGAAAACGTCATAGGGCTGCAATGGATTACCAGAAATTGAATGTGAGTAATATACGTTGTCCAACTCCCAATCATTATTCAGATTTCAAGAGTTTTATTTTTATCTTAGGCAAATTCCATAAATTATGTCGGAGAACCCAAGAAAATTATCCATGTGAGATCTGTTGGTAGAAATGGAATGACTCCAACACTGCGTGGGAACTCATCATTTCATTGGACTCCTGGCCCTCGTATTCGTTTACACGACACTCCAAATACAGGCTACGCTATGTACAATCATTAATGTACATTTGCTAACAAGTATATACCCGGTGATATATATGCGTTTCCATAACATATTGAGCCGAAAATCTGATTCCAGTAGCACGGATTCGGTGTAGCTGCAAGACTCGTAGAAACTTAAGTGTTGCCCATATGTGACTTGTGATGAAAATAGCCCACCACCAAAATGGGCACACCACTGGGACAAAACACTAAAGTAAAACAGTGGGGGAAAGCAACAACAAACAAAAGCCCAAAGGCATCTTGGGAGCGATGTATGCTTCTATATTTATGTGAATCTACATATTTTATGCTAACTGTAATCAACAGGCTTGGTTACCTAGCTCACTCGTTCTTAATTTTTGAATTAAAACGTTGCGTGATTCTATACTTTTGTAATTTACATTTTAAAAAGTTTTTTTTTTCAGATTTCAATTCCCATTCAATTTGATTACCCTCTATTTGGACTCATGCGGTGTTATTGCCCCCTTCTATTCAAATTTCGCAAACTGGAAATTGATATATCAGTTGAGGGGTTATGTAGTTTACAAATTGCAAGTACAATATCAACCAGCCTCTAAATTCTAAAAAAAACTTTTTTCGTTTCACGAATTTAAATTTTAAATGTTCCGCAATTTTTAACCAAGCTAGTGGGAAGTGCATTCTCGCACATTCTGACTTTATCTAGCGACCTATATTTATCTTCTGCCGTTAAAATTGGACAAAGTTGGGGATATTTGTAAAAATATTATGTATCAAATATATAATAACTGTCAACATTTTATTTAAATAGCGAGATAAGGTCAGTGCGAAAGCGGTAGTAATTGCCACCAAGCAAGAATATGCAAGAAACGAAAAATCCGAATACTAAAGTTCATCGCTTGAAGCTGAAAAACGCCATTGCTGTCGTCTGTAATCAAGTAATTACTTAATTTATTTTTTAAATGAGATTTGTTGGTAGTTTCCCCCTTTTGTAATTAGTTTCCTAGAAAACCACATTATCTCCGTACCGGTGTAAGTGTATTAGAAACTGTTTATATAGTAATATATTTGTTTGTATACAATTGAACTACTTTTAAATTTAAAAGGATGTCCTGTCATAGGTATTGAATGCATGCAAAGAGTTGAATAGGTAATACAGTTCCTTTAAATCAAACCTGTAACGTAAATAACACAAATTTAGTGTAGAAAACAAGACATTCGAACATTAATTGATGGCAACTAGACACAGTCAACATAAAATTAGATTGTCATTATCATATGAAACTCGCGTAGTGATCACCACCTGTTAACTTTATAATCCTCTTGAAAACCATTCAAGCCATTGTTATTATATGAAAATAGATGTTCTAGTTTAAATACAAAGCGCATGTATTATCGATTACACTACCTAAAGCTGATAATTCTTCTTATAGGGGGCTGTTAATCAAATGTTATAAAATGACTAACACAAGGGTGGCTATGACCCTTAGCAACAGTATAATTGGAGTGAGCATTTTGGCAATGCCTTACTGCATGAAAATGGTAGGTATAAATGCATATTTTCTAATAAGTTATTGAATTCACTACATTGATATATTTTAGGATAATTTTTAAATCTTTCGATCATATTGTTTTCATGATAATTCTGTTTCTTGGATTTGTTAACACTTTATTTCTGTACGTCTAGTGTGGACTTATGCTGGGAACTCTGATGCTTATTTTAAATTCTTTATTGACACGATTTACGTGTCATCTACTATTAAAGTCTGCTGTTGTTTCCAGGAAAATGACATTTGAATTTATAGGTGAGCTCACTTCACTTGAATACTTACCACATGAACTGTAATTAAATGTAGTTTAATATTAACAGATATTTCATATATATACAATATATGTATTTTTTTCATTTTAGCAAATCATACATTTGGCAAAATAGGAAAATTGGCTGTGGAGCTAAAGTAAGCAACTACATTATTGTACAATGATCAATGTTTAAAATTAACGTAGTTTCATAATAGTCATGTATTTTCGATTGAACTTATTTTATGTGAATTTTATTTTTTACTTAATTGCTTTTAGCATAATTGGATTCATGCTGGGAATCTTGATTTCCTTTTTTGTTGTTATTGGAGATTTAGCACCAACATTCACAGCTGGGGTTTTACAAATAGAGGTATGATAAAATAGATTAATTGACAATTACAGTACATGTTGCCCATTAACACTTAAATTGCTGTTGTTCATATGCATTTATTTTTTGGTCTTTATAGAATACACCTTCTTTAAGGTTTATCATACTTATAATTTTTGGTTTTGGTGCCGCATTGCCTCTAGCCATGTTAAGAGAAATTGACTCCTTAGCCCACATTAGCATGCTGTCCATTTTGTTTTACATCACTCTTGCACTTAAGGTAATAATATACTTTATGAAATAATATTTACTTAGTAGTTTTTAAAAAAAAATTAGTTTAAAGGGATAATTTCTGCTTATTTATCATTTTAGACTATAAGTGAAGCTATGCCTGTGTTAATTGTTGGAGATTGGAGTGATAACATTAACCTCTGGAAGCCATCTGGAATTCTTCAAAGTTTACCAATATTTGCATTAGCACTTTCATGTCAAACGTTAGTTTCATGTTTATCAATACCCGGTTTATTTAATAAATAAATTCATCTAAAAAACACACCTTTTAAGGTGATTTAATGCTTCAAATGAGATTTAAATTAAAAGTAAAGTGTATGCTTTTCTCATTTAATTTTATATTTTCTTATTTTTACAATGTAGGCAAATATTTGAAATTTATGATTCATTACCTGAACCATCATTGAAACATATGAATTCTGTGGTAAAAATAGCCATTAATTTATGCACGGGACTCTATTTGGTGGTGAGTTGTTTTACTTTATAAATGGAGGAGATAAAGTATTACTGTTACATACACTGTTACCTTCCATGCACTTGGATGCCCAAAATATTTATTATTTATCACTGCAGGTTGGAATATTTGGATATGTAGCAAATTGTGAAAAGGATTTCACTGGTAACATCTTAATGCATTTCACGCCAGGATTATTTACAGAGGCCATTAAGATGCTGTTCGTTTTAGCCGTTGCACTTAGCTTTCCATTGGTCATTTTCCCTTGCAGAACAAGCATCCATTCCCTAATATTCAAAAGGGTAAGGTTATTATCAATACTTCTTTGTACTAGATAGTGCTTCGATGTGGAAAATAATAATTGATAAAAGGCCCCTAACTGTTGAATTAAAAATGTGCTATTTTTACAATAATGTTGATATAATATTCAATTTGAAATATTTTCATTTTGTGTTTATACAGAATATTGTTTCATTTGAAGTAAGTGGGAACTACATTCCAGAAACAAGGTTCAAGATGATAACTTTTGTTATAGTATCTGCCACACTTATTATCGGAATTCTATGCCCAAATAGTAAGTGAAGAATTTTTTAGCAGGTGTCAACCTTCAAACCTACTGATAATTACATTATATTTACCTGTACATCCATACTTAATTTGGATGGAATTTATGTGTATATGTTAATGATACTTCGTAACATTTTTAATTTTCTGAAATTGCACATCTTGTATAACACATACTATTCATTATTTGATCTGTGTCGCAATTTTCCATTTGCAGTTGAAATTGTTCTTGGATTTGTGGGTTCGACAATTGGCATTTTAACTTGCATAATCTTTCCGGCTTTAATGTTTGTACAACTAGTCTCGAAACACACGTTTGAGAAATGGGGAGCACAGGTAGGAATATTAAAATTGTGCTTCGCATTTATAACCTCATGATTTTAACATGTTTTACTGTAAAACACATTGTAGATGGTTTTGGTTGTTGGGATAGTCCTCTTGGCATCTTGCACTTGCGCAAGCCTTCTTTCGCTTTCAAGTTCCTATGACGAAGTAGAGCCTAAAAATGAAGTGTTGATGAATATTGCTAAAACAAACGATGTTCCGGATTTAAGTTTAATTATCTCGAAAGCGTCGATGGCCCCGCAGCCTCAGAAGATTGAGGACAATTTTATTTCAGACCAAGTAGGTAAAGAAACAATTTCAATGTTGACTATAAAAAAAATTGATTTTTCTTTATAAAGCCTGTGTTTACTAATCGATGATTTCGTAATTTTAGTTACCAATAGTCCATCCAAATTTATCACTCGTACTTTAGCACCTGCTGTGTCTAAAGTTGAGAAGCAAAACGTCGAAGATCCTGTCAATTTAGGTATATGGATTTTAAACCGTAGTTATACTAACAAATCCATCGTTCATTTTTAGATCCCCAATAAACCTAGTGTTTTCTTAGACGTTTATATGTTGAATTTTCAGCTGCCCTTGAAGATGGACACAAGCGACAAGAGCCTCCTGTTCCCCAAGAACCAGATGAACAACTCAAAGAACAGGAAAAATTTAAAGATATGGTAAAGTCTATTATCTTTTTAACTGATCAGCTTTTCCTTCAGCACATTATCGGAATGAATTGATCGCAAAGCCTTCCTCGTTTCTCTCACGGCGTCTCTAAGGCTTCTCTAATCGTGCTCTGACAATAAAACGATTTAATTCAACAGGTTTTGGGTATGATAGACAATAGAATTGAGATGAAAACCAATGAGGTTAATAAAGAGTTGGATGATAAGTCTAAAGGTCCAGCGGCAGGCATAGCAAAGATATTGGAAGACAATAGCAAGGCTCTTCAACACGTGAGTTGCACATTTCAATATTATTAGTACTGAATATAATGACTTGTTTAACATTACATTATGGTCCATTTCACAGTTAATTAGTATATGAAATAGGATTGCTTATTATGGGATATATTTTAAAATGTTGTCCATCATATTTACATTTCCAGCAAGAAGAAATATTAAAAAAATTGGAAGATCAGCAGAAGGAACAAAAGCAGCTGTTGGATGAGCAGCGTGAAATATTAAAGGAACTTAAGGCACATGAAAAAAGTCATGACAACACTGCTGTAGGAAATAATCTCCCAGATAAGTTCAAAGTTGATCAAACTACTTCTTTAAGTAAATCTGTACCTGTTAAGCAAAAAGAATTGATAGTCGATGAAGATAAATTGACTGTGGGAAATACACTGTTTTCCGAAGTACGTGAAAATGGTTCATTTCCCATGGATACAGTTGTTACAAATGATAATTTGAGGTTGACAGTTAAAAATAAAAAAGTTAAGATGCATAATAACAACGCTACCAAACAACATCAAGATAATCCCGAGATAAAAGTTGGGTTGTCTCAGCACAACAATTCGACTGTAATGAAATTAAGGTCGAAGATCGGAGTTTTAAATAAAATTCTCCACTCAAAACAAATACTGAATACCAAGATATCTAATGCCGTCAATAACGAGCCAAATAATGCTGAACATCCTAAACTGCCAGAGAACGTTTCTGCTTTAGCATCTGTTCATTGAACATACAAAAATCATTTGCAGACATCAGATGATTGTGAATCTATGTTCAACAGATTGCCCTAAAACACTGTCTTAAAGTACTAAGTCAAAAGTATCCTGAAATGTGCTCAAACATAATTGTTATTTAAGTTGTGTAGGATATCTGCCAAAATGTGATTTAAAATTGTGTTATTTTAGTGTTCTACGAGTGAATTTTTGATTAACAGTGTATACAATGTATACTTCATGTGTAAAGTAACACATGGAAATGTTCATCAAAAAACTGTAAAAGCAATGCTGTTTTTAAAAAAAATTTAAAAAATGTGACTTACGGTCAAACAACGCTCTTTAATCAAAAAATATTTTCTTAAAAATTGATAAAACGGGTTGAATTATTTTCATTCAGTTTACATATGTACTTCATGTCCCGTGATGTGTATCGTGTATAATGAAAAGTCGACCAGACCCTGAATATTTGTGTAAAATTTTGTCCAATTTTTATTTATTAAATTGGCTTGAGGAGATGAGAAGGATAACTTGTATGAAAATAAAACTACCCTTATTCGATACAGTGTTATCCATTCTTCAGATTATTGCAAAGTTTGTAGGATTTTAAAATTTTACAAAAATATCCGGGCTTCAGGAAAACAGTACATTTTCAAATGGTAGGTACAGCTATTGCTTGCATATCTCACATGCGCACTGTTGAGGATACAGTACCTCCAATCTCAAAGTCATTTTGCAAAGATGTGTCCAAATTTCAATGCCTCCGATGTTACACACTTTGTTGCGTTTTCAATAAACCATCGTTATTCTATGCACAGTGGCAGTATTTTTTCAAAGAAGGAATATCCGTAATGCACTGCGATTCGTTATTGTAACGATTTACTCGACTAACGTCTTTTAGAACATCAACAATCTCCTCATCCAAAAAGCGAACCGTTCCTTCAAACTCCGCATCCCCCGGATCTGCCACTACTACCACTGTGTAATCTTCGGTTTTCTTATGAAATTTATATTTTCCAAAGTTTTCTGTCGGCTTGGATATATCCACTCTTGTCAGTGACTTCAAAGAGTATTCGGCACACACGTTTCTTTTAGCTTCGGTGATGCTGTTTACGATGGACACAACTGCATTTCCTGCAACCACTGACTTTGATTCATCAACGTCACCTTGCCGCACGGTTTGACAGGCACACCAATGGTCTGGAATGCCAGCATCTGCACAAGTCCGCCACTCTGGAATTTCATTGAAAAGGCTGATGCCTCTGGGCGCATGCCCTTGTTTATAAATCTCCGAGCGAACCTCGAATTCCCCTTTAAGCATGTCCAACAGCGTTTCGTGGATGTCAAACGAAGATGTCAGTCGTTTGGCATTGGCTTCGAACTGTTCGATGATTGATGGATATGCTTTACGAAACCATTCTGGAAATGTGAATATCAGCAGTGGAAGGCTTTCTTCCAACTTTCCAAAGTAGGTTTTCCTTATGGGTCCAAATCTCATGCCGTGATCACTCATTAAAATGAATATCGTGTTGTCAAAGGCCCCAGAATGGAATGCATCGTGCATCATGTCAAAAAGCATGGGATCTACAAATTGAGCCCAATTAAAGTTATCGTGAGTAAGGCCGCTCGTATGAAAGTAACCGAAGTGAAGTTTGTCTTTCATCTTGAGAACAAAATCCCTCGTCCAGTTGACAAGCACAGGGACTTGAATTCGGTTTGCGAAACATTTGTAATCACGAGGATTCCATGGTTTTCTCGGCACCGAGTGATGCTCTGCGGCGAACAGCGGTCGAAGATAGTAGTCTGTGGGCTGCTGTCGAAAGCCATTCCTCAACGAATTAAAAGTCGCGATGATGTAAGAGTCTTCGCCGAACGCCGTGCGATATCCCTTTCTGGAAAAGTTTTTCCAGATGAAGGGGTTCGCATCGTATGGTCCATGACGGGCGTTTTCGATTTCATTTTCTGACTTGCCGGCCAATATCGTCATTAGAATTGGGAATGTGTTATCGCCGAGCTTGTTGTAACCTAGCATTTCAATACCCTTCATAGTCTTCATAATGAATTCCGAGGATTGTTTCATTTGTCGATGAAAGTTTAACCTGGATACCGAATCTAAAGTGAAAATGATGACACTTAGTTGAAGTTTCTTCGCTCCCTTTGAATCCATTTGACTCAGTTTTGCATTATTGTCACACGTTTTTTCTAAATTTGGTTTAATTTGGATGGCAGCGTAAAAATCTGTGTAAATAAGAGTATCATCGTTAAAGCACTGAATACGGATGTAGTCCTGAATCACATTGTAGGGAAAGTCGATATCCACGCAGTTCCGTTTTGAATATCTGTAAAACATAAATGATATCAATGTTGCCAATAAGTGAGTTACAATGTACATGTAATATATGTGAGGATATGCAAGATACGGCAATTACACTTACCTATACTCATCCTTATCTTTGCCTTCCTTGTCACGCAATATTTCTGTAAAACAGCATCGAAATGATGTTTGACTCTTCACTCCATATGCTTCCAAAGATGTTTCTATCAAAATGATTTCGTTGTTTTCTGTCATGAATGTCAACATGGGTAATTTTCCACAAGAGTTTCGAAGATTAGTAAAATTTTGTAATGCAATTAATGGCTTTACAATATCATTCAAAGTGTCCATGAATGGAATTTGGCAGCCAGGAGTAGAAATTGTATAATGCGTTACATCAGTTGCGAATTTTGTCACTTTGGATCCAATAACGCGTAAATAGTCAATGGAGCTGAAATCAAGTACAGATTTGGAAATTGCCGAACTATTTATCCAGTAGTATGTCAGTATCATTGGAAAAATGCAAATAGATGCAATAAATATTAGTGTCCGAGTGGGTATCTTGAACATCAGCAAGGAAAACATGGTTCACTGAAATAAACAGAGATTGACAGAATTAATTTAAGCGAAATTTGAATGTTGACAATAATTATACTCACAAAACAAAAATACTACATTTTCATTATTCAAACTAATGAATTTGTAAAGTTAATATCACAATGTGGTTAACAAAATAAACGCGTAAATATTATAAATGTGTACAATTTGAGTAGATTTATTCTTGCTTTTCTGAGACCTCTGGGTCTCTTCTGAGCCATTGAGCCCAATTTTTTTTGGTTAAGTTAGGTCTTCTCCTTTTAAAATCCATAAAAAATAGTCGTTTTTGTTTCAATATGTTCCACCATTGTTGCATCAATTCAATAATTAACACGTTTATGGTTCTTCACAGTTACTTGCGAAAATTGAACATATTGTAGACTGCTGTATTCATAATGCTGAAATGTTGGGTTTCAATTTCACATATCTGCAATATATCAGTTTCTAATCACATATGACTGGCCTTACTCGTTTACAGCACGAAATATAGCGCAAATATCCTTAAAAAATCACACTTTCACGTTGAATATATGTAAAGGACTAAACTGATAGCGTAATCTTCATTTCAGCAACCGCAAAAGAATTTTTCGTTAATTTCCGAGAATATACTCTTAAATAAATTACAAATTTCTCTTTTATACTAGCACTCAATTAATTTCGAGAATTTACATCACTCATGATAGTTGCCATATTAGCAGTAATTCAACTTCGACATGTTTGTACTTGCCAAGAAATGTATTTAACCTTGGCACGTGTATGGTTCTGGTTCAAGGGCGAAACTTTGGGTAGTGGAGGATAGGAGGGGTGGGGAGGGCGCAAATGTGGGTCGCAGAGGATGGGGTGGGGGAAGGACGCAAATTTGAGTAGTGGAGGATGAGTGGGGGGAAAAAAGGGCGCAAATTTTGGTAGTGGAGATTAGGGGGGAAGGACGCAGATTAGGTTAGTGTAGGATGTTGCTGGGGGAAGGACGCAAATTTGGGTAGTGTAGGATGGGGTGGGGGGCACAAATTTGGGTAGTGTAGGATGGGACGTGGGGGCACAAATTCGGGTAGTGGTGGATGTGGGTGGGGAAAAAGCGCACATTAGGTTAGTGTAGGATGGGACGGGGGGCACAAATTTGGGTGTTTTGCCCTGGGTGCCAAATATTCTCGCTACGCCACTTGTACAGCTATAAATCAAAGTTAAGTTGTCAAAGTTTAGCAATATACAAATTAGTCCATTTGTCCGTCTTTTCAATGTATAGAAAGGTATATACATAAGGCTGAATTGTAATACCCTACACGCCTAATATAACCATGTAGCAGGCTGCAGAAAATAAGATGTCTTTAAAGATTGAAATTGTACAATGGACTTTCATGATCCCTGTGGAGAACAATAGACCCATTATAGTGTTAACTCTTGTTTTTAAACAACTTCAGACTTTACCCATACGTTGGGACGTTGACTTCATTTAGAGTGCGTTTTTCCATATCTTGTTGAAATCCTCTTATCCATCATGATTAATTGTTTGGTAAAGAACCGATTAATCCGGAGTTTATTTACCATTGATTAGGAAATAATTTATGAAAAAATGTGTCCAGTGCCATAGGGAAGAGTGGGTAAGAATGGGACTATTTTCACCAATTTATTTTTAAAATTATTCACAAAGCATAAAACATGAAAAATTGTATTTACAAATTTACTAGTTTATGCTGTTGTGAATGCTGTGCACAGTGTTGAAAATATTTTTCGTATTACTAAAATATTGAGTTCCATTCTTCCTGCGCGAAGAAGGATTGGGACACTGTTTTTAAAAAGAAGATACCATACTAAATTAATTTCTTTTATTTATTTGCAAAAAAAGAACACACTTTACCTTTTAGCAGGACTTTTCGGTAGTGAAATCACACTTTTCCTTACCGGTATTCTTGTGCTTCATCATACGGCCACCATTTTACACAAACTACACTTGTTTTTGCATGTAGACACAAGTGTAAAATGTTTGACGCATTTAAATATTAAATTATTGGCAATGTCCCATTCCTATGTACATACTCTCCCTTACTTGTTGCTCTTCATACTGTGCGTCTGTATCGATACAATTTGCTGTGTGTACAGGTATATTTACTATATAATTACTATGATTGGCTTTTCCATCATATGTTGATTTCAAATTTATTATGTAATTTACCAATCAATACATCTATACTGAGAGTCATAAAATACTAGAAACCAATAAAAAAATCACAACTTCATGAATAATGCTTCGATTTAAATGAAATTTGGCACTTACATAAAAAATTAGTGTAGGAACAAAAAACTTGTTCCCGTCATGCTACAAATCTCGGATTTTTTTCATTTTTCAACAAGAACCGTGCTCGAGAAAAAGTAAAACCGCTGCAACGGGAAACGCCATAGTTCATCGAACCCAACCACTGCACTGGTCACCAAACAGTCCGGACTTGAATTCAGTGGTCTACAAAATTTTGGGAGTTCTCCGGGAAATGGTTTACAAAACGAAGATTAATAATATAGAAGACACGAAACTACGAATTAAGAAAACTTGGATCGAACTCGACCAGCGTATAAACCGATTCGTCAATCAAAGAATGGCGCGTTAGACTCCGGGCTTGTGTAAAGGCCGCCGGAGAATATTTTCAGCACATTTTACACTATTATTCTATGTAAGTGCCAAATTTCATTTAAATCGAAGCATGTTTCACGAAGTTGTGATTATTTTTTATTGGGTTCTACTTTTTTATGACTCAGTGTAGTTGCAATGCCATGACACCGCAAGTGATTTGGTTCACACGGCAACAATCGAAATGCAGATATTTTGTACCAATAACGTTGCAGTATAGTTGTACGAAATTACAGTGAAAATCATACCTTTGTTTTGTGGTGAATCGCCCGACTCTGTATTCGTTTAGCCACCAACGACGAATATCAATTTTTTTCATATTCAACTGCACAACCCGAAATATCCAAATTATTTCATGAACATTTTAAAATACTGCAATTATCGTTCGCGTGTAAACGATTTTTTACTCGCATGTACATACTCTGCTTCGAGCCATCAACTGGCAACAGTTGCTTGGCAACCTTTCAATTTTCAATTGACGATTATGAACGATTATAAAAACGTGACCATGCTGCTTGACGTTCATTTATTATTCAGACTGGATTTGTTGCCATCTAGACAACCAAATACTTTTTTTAAAAAATCCCTGTTAATTTCCTGTACGCCTAAAGCTTATAGTAGATGCATATACTATTGGTTATTATTATAAACCTGTGATGGCATCCTCACAATTGCCATACAACTTCCCCAATCTCGTGTGATGTAATTTTTCGATTTCTGCATCATCAAATATTTTTCTAAAATCTTGGTCAGGCTTGATCATCTGCAATTTAACTCAAGTAATTCTGAACATTCATATTTCATTAAAGTTCCATTCACGTAGAACCCAAGAAGTTAAGTTTGGACATTTGGAAACAAGTTTTCTAAAAAAAATCTATAAGAAATTTGTATTTTTAACTAATAACCATTGTTCCTCTTTTTTACTTTTTCAATGATTTTGTGTACTTTTTTCTGGTTCAATATCATTCTAGTGGCGCAGCGAGAGCGTCTGTTACTTAAAAATAGTGTAATTATCAAGTTTCAACAAAAATAAGTTTTATATATAATCCAACAAATTCATTTTAATATTTTTGGCGCCCCCTAGCCACCAGTGTGGCTATGCTCCCCTTCCTCACTACACCACTGATTAAGCTGGTGATTTTCATGGAATTTCCGTTCAGTGGCTTTAGTTCACATTTTTAAAGGTGATTATAGCCTTAGAATCGAATGAAAATTTAAAAATCGATTGAAAAATCGGTTGACCATGGTAAAACCCACCAAAAATTGTATTTTCTAAACCATGTCAAGGGTTTATAAAAAGAAGAGGGTCAAATGTCATTCATTGAAACCAGTGGCGTAGCGAGGATTTGTATCGTCTTGCTTAAAATAAGGTACTTATCAAGTTTAAACAATAATGAGGTTAATCTATAATCCAATTAATCCATTTTAATACTTTAGGTGCCCCAAAGGAGCCGCCTAGCCACCGTCGCCTGGGGCGGCTTCCCCCTATCGCTAAGCCACTATATTATTGCATTCATTATAAATCAATATTTGGTTATTAATTCATTATATAGATTTCAATAAATAATGTATATTCGTGTCAATCTTCCAGTTGCCCAGAATAGAATTTGTTAAATTATAAATAGTTTGGGAATCAAGAGCGCCTACCAACTACCAAATTATACCATGGTATCATTTACTATGTACATGTTTTGGAAATACAGTAATTCTGTTTATTGGTAATTGTTGAAAATTGATAGTAAACATAAACCCAAACAATGGCATGCTGTCACTTACCTGATCCGGCTGGTTTAGTGATTTTTCTATCCGTCTGACATTTGGGAAATCTGGGTTCAAATCCCGAGTGGATCGACTATCCTATCCTGCCAAGAAGACTCCCTTTCCTGTCTCTATATATAGTTTCTTTTTTTTCGATTGTTGTTAGTTGTTTTTTACTCCTGGGTTTACCATCTGCCAGTTGGGAGTTAGTTGTATATAACGGGTGTTTCCAGGTATGAGGTTTAACATGCTACTTTCTATTAGCCAATCGAGCAGTTTAAAAATTTAGCTGACTTCATGAAATTCTGTGACAAGGTCAATTGAGCTTATAATTTTCAAATTCAGAAAAACTTTGCGAGTGAAAGGAAAAGGAAGTTAGGAGCAGAAATTGTTCTCAGAATGTTAGTGACGCCTAAATAACCAGTATGATAATTTACAATAACGATTATACGAGGTAAAATATATACATGTATACGCCAGTGTTTGACCTCGAATAAGGAATAGTCCTGTTTTTGTGTGCCTATTAGCTATAGGTAACTTTTTACAACATGATAACATTTTCGCATCCGTATCATACTACATATCGCATCTATCCATTAATGTTAATGAATTTCGCTAATGTTAAAATCACAAATTCCTGTAAAACTTGTCTGGCAACAGATACAAAAGGCGTACCTACTGCCATCATTGTAAAATTTATACATTGTGAGTCATAAAAAAGTAAAACCCAATTAAAAATCACAACTTCGTGAAAAATGCTTCGATTTAAAGGAAATTTTGCACTTACATAAAACAATAGTGTATGAACAAAAATGAATTATAAAATGTGATCCAAATGTTCTCCGGTGGGCTTTACACAAGCCCGGAATCTAACGCGCCATTCTTTGATTGACAAATCGATTATACGCTGGTCGAGTTCGATCCAAATTTTATTAATTCGTAGTTTGTTTCGAGTCTTCGATATTATTAATCGCCGATTTGTAAATTTTTTCCTGAAGAACTCCCCAAATTTTGTAGTCAACTGGATTCAAGTCCGGACTTTTTGGTGGCCTGTGATGAACTGTGGCGTTTCACGTTGCAGCAGTTCAACTGTTTCTCGAGTACGGTGGGGAAAATGTTGTTGAAAAATAAAAAATTCCGAGATTTGTCCCATTTCCGGAACAAGTTTTTTTGTTCCTACACTATTGTTCTATGTAAGTGCCAAATTTCATTTAAATCGAAGCATTTTTCACGAAGTTGTGATTTTTTTTTATTGAATTCTACTTTTTTATGACTCGAAGTGTATATGCTCAGATAATACTAAAAGTAGTATTACTAGTTTAAAATTTATAAAATACAATACAATTTGGGGGGAAATTAGTATAATTTATTTGGAATTTTATGATAATTGGTCGCGGACATTCGTGCTATCAGAGTTTTAGATTTTCGATGTTGGCCCTGCCATATTAAATCGGATAATAGAGGATCGATCCACTGTATTATTGAAAATTACTGATGGTAACTTAATTTTATCATCATTCAACACGTTTCCTGAGAGAGACTGATAAATGATAAAAGAAGCGATGCTTTGGGCATGGTAGAGTATCTCAGAGATAACATATAGTATATGTTACCAAAGATCTTGCAATATGTCCAAAGCGACTCTAGACTCATTATAAGTCATGAATTTAATTTCTTTTTAAGTTTATAAGACTGTGAAGAATACAGTGGACTCCCTCTATTTGAACACTCTCTAATTATGATCACCCCGGTATTATGAGCACATTTTAACAAATCCATATATCATAGTTATCATAGATATGATACTTACTTAATTGCAAGTAACTGGAACAATTTTCAGCAAATGTGAAAGTTAGCTGTTGGAAGTAAGGTGTTTCATGTTAACTCATTTGACAGGTTGTAGTCAATTTGTTATCTCACGAATATCTGATAACAACCAGACGGTCCATAATAATTGTATGCTAACTTTATCCATATTTGCCTAAAAATTTCTATCGTGAAATTTATAAACGCTATAGCTGCCTTTAGAACTATTTATGTCAAACCAAACCGCCCATTTGCAGCAGACGTTGTTCAAATGTGGAACAATGAATTCATGCATGTTCATGAAATACTTTATATAGTGGAAAGATATTATAAATGTACAATTTGTCAAGTCGTGCAAGGGGCGTTTTTTAAAATAATGATGGTGTATTTTATGAAAAGAATACGACTGTATACTATTGCGTGATGTAAAGAAAAAGTTGCAGACAATGTCTGCCAACAGGTTTCAGATTTTCATTTTAATTTCCCTTTTTTGTAGCATGTTTTACAATTTATACAGGATGGCCACAAAAATAGGAGAATTGTTTTATAAATTCGTAACTTTTTGTTTTTAAATCAAAGTAAATCATATTCGATCCATTTTGATTAAAAAACAAAAAAGTTTCAACTTATTCTGTGGCCACTCTGTATATATTTTTATTCTAAGCTGTCCTAAACTAAATTCAATTTTATGCATTTTACCAATGGGCATTCGTAAAACGTTCAAAAACTTAATGCCATTTTAGCAGTAATTTTTAACCATATTTGAAATTATGCACTTCAATTTGATCAGAATAAGAGCTTACCTTTTTGAGTCCCACAGTTCTTATTTACCACAATACTAAACTTTGTGGAAACATGCAAGAATTTGTTGTTGAATGGAACGTCGTGACTCGGATCGTGTGGATAATGTCAGGTTTTTAAGGTTTTGAGATATGTGAATGATATCTCGTATTCATAGGTTTAGTCATCATTTGCACAAAAAAAAAACTGTTAAGTAACTTCATAAAATACTATTACAGATGGATATTTCATTCAAGTCTGCCGATACAAGCGTATACATCCGATTTAGTGCTTTTACTAACACAAAGTTTTATAATAAAATTGCAAAGTTGACAAATAGAAAAATAAAAATTTTACAATATACACTCGTACAAAATACCATTCTAGTAAATGAACGTATGAATGAAACCCTTCATTCCATTCAAAAAATTCTGAATGTACTCCAGTTTTGAAAAAAAAGATTTATTTCAAGATTTTATATGATGCATATGATGCAGCATAAACTCATGGCTGAAATTCAAGCCAATAAGCCACTTGTGGACAGAATTCGTATACCCTACAACATTTGTTAATCAATTATATAAAATAATATCATATATTTTAATATAATATTTTTTACAAAAATATGTTCGAGACTCTCGCGCGGTAGAAGTGAACCTTCTTGGCTACTGGAAAAAGTTGATTTTTTAAAGATTTTTATTATTATTTTTAGGATTAGGAAATGGTTATGTGGAATTTAATCTCTCATTATTAAATAAAATAAAATACGCAAGCATCTGACAAAACTGACGGTTGGGGCGAGAGTAGAAGCGAAACGTTTGCGTGACGTTCAGTTTTCGTGACGTTCAAGCTTTCACTTCAAAAATGAAAATTTGCAGTTCAGTTATTCTACTCTACTCTCTTATCGGGCAAGGCATAGTAGAGCTTTTCCCAAAAAAGTTTATCGCCCCATTTTAAGTATGTGTTTGTCTTCATATAGAGCTTCAAATCAGGATCCATTTCCACAGTTAATTTTCCCAAAATAATTACTATGACCCTGTTGCACCTATCAGTCAACATCTTATGGTATGCTGTCTTGAACTCGAACATGCACCATTCACTTCTAAGAAAGCTGTCAGACAGGACTACGATGGTTCTGTAGCTGTTGTGCACGGCATCTTGAATACTGTCAGAAATGAAATTTCCTGCTAAGAAGTCTCTTTCGTGGACGCATATTTTGTATGCATTTTCCATTTCCAAATTTGGAAGAATTTCGTTGTAGACAAATACGCCGTCATCGTTGCTGTATGACAAGAAGGCATCATACTTGAGTCCAGCTTCGTCTGCCGTTTCATTGAACAGCCGAATTCCATATCTTGAATACAGAAGAACTTGCATTTCACGACGATAAATGAAAATCATCACTGCCAAAATCACCAGCACCAACAATGCAGTTAACGATGTTACCAGCATGGTGACACTGGTGATAGTAAGAATCCGAACTCCAGGATTGTAGCAAATTGAAGAATTGAAAAAGATGAATGAATTGTTTGTTTCAGAATAATTATTAGTGGGTCCACAACGCAAATGCTCTGCGTCCGAGACAATGGACACCGCATTCTGTAACCATTTGCGAAATGGTTCCACGAAGGTGCAGTTGCAACTCCATGGATTCTCACTAAGACTCAACCGAAATGTAGCATTCCAAGATGGAAGTTCCCAAACTGGAAAATCACTGAATAAATTATGGTCTAGTGTCAACATTTGCAATGTCACCAGTGGTGAAAACACACTTGGACTTAGATCTCTCAGTCTGTTGTTTCTTAACTGAAGCTCTTGCAAATGCTTAAGATTGTCCAGGAAGTCTGATGGTAGATGGGTGATGAGATTAGAATCCAGGGTAAGCACTTGGACATTGATAATGTGTTGAAAAGCACCCTCGGTAACAGTTTCCAAAAAGTTGTGGTCAAGATACATCGCAATGGCGTTTGTAAATGGTACAAGATCCTCAGGACTGATCTTCCGAAGATTGTTGAAGGAAAACGTCACATTGGTTTGAAATGACACAGATTGTGCTGCAGGTATCACTGTTAAATTTCTGCTTCTGCAGTTGATGAAGTAGGTGGAGAACCTCTTGTCGATGTAGCAGAAGCACTCTTCGGGACAGTGAAGAAGACACATACGGCTGTAGTCCGTAAGCAAGTTGCACTGACACGTAACATTTTTAAGGACAGTTTCACATGTTAGTTGCTCGATGTCATTCTGGAAATGCATTAGGTCTTGAGATGATGAGTTCACAATTGGTGAACATGTATCTGTTTTTGCTGATGTGGGAATGGGATCAAACAGAAAATAAGAGTACATCAACTCGCAAGCACACCTAAGAGGATTTCTTCTCAAGTCAAATATTGGCACAACCTTACTATGCAATAACATTATTAGTGTAAAGCAAAATGATGTTAAATTATTATTCTTTAGCGTGATAGAAGTAGTATTATCCACAAACACAACTGGTTGACTTTCGTCATATTTAACAAATGAAATACTGCTAATCCGGTTGTTGTCAAGTTCCAGCAGACGGATGCTGGGTGGCATCTGAAATCCTTCTAAATTGAAAATGTTATTATTTTTAAGATAAAGGCTTTGTATGATAATGTTTCTAATATTATTGGACTTTACAACTTGCGATATGTTGTTGTTTTGGAGATATAAAATCTGCAGGTCAGGGGGAATATAATCAAAGGAGAAATTCCTTATCATGTTGTAATTTAAACTTAATTTCTGCATTGATGATTTCTGGAGAACATTGACAAGATTGTGGATTTTGTTATTATCTAACATCAAAACGTTCAAGTACTTAATGTTATCGAAGCTTCCAGACGCAATATCCTGGATTGCATTGCTTCTCAGATCTAGTGTTTTTAGTAAATGCAGGTTGATAAGGTCATTCTTATTCAAAACTGATATTTGGTTTTCGCTAAGGTCCAAAGACGTTAGTCGGGACAAATTTCCAATGTTTGGAAACTGCTTCAAATTACATTTTGATATTGAAAGTTCTCTTAAATTTTTACTTTTAAGGAAAACTTTCATAGGGAGTTGGATATTTGGATTTCTTGACAATTTTAAATAAGATAGATTCACAAGTGGATAAAATACTGACTCCGGCATAATTTGCAAGCCGATGAAAGTTAAGTCCAGACTTACGAGGTTTCTTAAAAACTTTAAATCATCTTTGAGTTCAGAAATGCTATTGGCAAATAGAGACAAATTTTGAAGATTTACCAGTGTCTTGAATATTTCTGGAGGAAGTGTTTGCAATCTGAGTTCCTTTTTTTGGTTAAGTTTGTTAGAAGACAAATCTAACGACTCTATCTTTGTAATTGGTAAAAATATAGTTGCCGGTAAAGTTACGAACTTGTTGTTGGACATGTCTAAAAGCTCTAAGTTGGGTAAATTGGAAAATACTTCCTCATGCGCCGATTCCAGTTGGTTATAAGATAAATCCAAACTCGTCAATTTTGGAAATGCACAAAATGTGTTTCTCGCGATGGTTTCCAAGAAGTTGTTTTTTAGGCTAAGACTCGTAAGGTTGCAGGCACAACATGAGACGTTGCAACTTGCATCAAATCCCATCAGGTTATCTATAGGATCACGTAAACCATTGCATGACAAATCCAAATGGACCAAATTGGACATATTGCAGAAATATTTCAATGGAAAGCGTGTTATGCAATTCATATTCATCTCTAGTGATAGTACGTCGCTTTGTGGGAATGAAATATTTTTCTGTGATCTGTAGGTACAATTGTTGGTTAGGTCATCTATACTTGGCAAGTCGTGATAATGTTTCTTTCCATCCAAAGAAAATATCGTGCTGTCGGTTGTCAAATAAGCAGCAGCTTCGCAATTGAATTTTGAGCAGGAAAATGTAAAAAACAGATAATAGTTCATTTTATCAGTTTCCACCGTTTTGCACATGATTTCACTGGAATTGCTTAATTTGTTTTTTACAAATGTCTGATATACATGCATGTTTTGACTGGAATTGCCCAAACTACATTTATTTTGACACCATGACTGAGTGCATGAGATTTCCGATAACAGCACCCAAATGGTCAGCCAGTCAATGTAGGCAAAACTGTGATGACCTCGACTAAAATGCATCTTCAATAAATAGGTGAACATTAGCATGTTGATAGAAAAATCGATACCTGTAATTAAACGATTGAATTACCAAATATCAAAATGCGACTGCTTTATACAATAAAATAAATAGGAGTACTCAAACAGACCCCAAAATTTCGCACATGTCTGCAGTTTAAAAGTTAATTGGGGCCATTGTACATGTGCTAACCCAGTTTTTAAAATGACGCCTTCTAATTGGCTGGACCTACTCTACTGGGGCTTTTAGAAGTGCTGGAGAAAAAGGGAGGTGTTAACTACAAGTTGCTCTTGCAGTCCAACTTAATTGGCAGGCCTGTACAAGCTGCATTTGTGCATATGTCACAAAAGATACTCAACTTGTGGACCTTGGCAGAGCTGCTTGAATCTAATGCGCATGTGCACCATATGTGGGTCAAATGCAGATAGTCCAACTGCCCAAGTGAAAAGTTCGTTTGAATACTCCTATTAGAAAGAATAAGTTATGGAATACAATATGAATAAAAATAACCTACCGGAAGTTATAACTTGTCCACTATAGAGCTTTTTCCCCCTTAACCGTGTTTGGGTCCTCTTTAGCCATTGGTGCCTTATGGTCTTCAAACTCTACCTAACCAACCCACAAACATCAATATTCGCTAGATCACTTATATTACATATAGTATATAAGTGTGTTAACAAACTTACTTTAATATATATTTCTTGATTGAAATGATGATTTGTGAAATTGTTTGCCAGTGTTCGTACAGTCTTTAAAACTTTGACTGTTTAAGTCAGTCATAACATGCAGAATGATTCTTAAATAAAGTACAAATCGAAAGATCTAGATTTGTTTTGGGAAATGGCCAACTATAGGTTCCGTGTGTAATGTATCTTTAGCATACATGCTTCTGAGACTTAGTAAATAAATATAGAAAATATGATAAAATGAAATAAATAAGCATTGCGAAATATGTGAAAACACGACAACGTACAAACGATGCTGATAAATATAATAAATAGTTAGCATATCAAATTTAAGTATTATTGAGAAATGATATTTTCCCCAACAGTATTTCAATAAGTTAATGTTTTACAATGTTTTGCAAAACAAGTGGGTCCTACTTTTAACACCCTATTATTTCAGTTGTTTAAAATTAATGTCCTAATTTCGTTAGTTTTTTATCGTTAACTGGAGAAAAAATTAAATATTATGGAAATAATTGGAACATTATGATGGATTCATCATGTCTGCTTGGGCATCTTTTCAACTGACTTTAAGGAAAGTAAATACAAACAGGAAACGCAAAGTAAATATTTGTAATGTATATAAATATTGATATTTTAAAATGATATTAGTCAAGCTCCTATGTTAAGTGTGTCATGTCATGCAAGGCTACTACGAATACATATGCTGACAATTTAATACAGAAGCTGTATTATTTTATGTATAAACAAATAATTTATTTGAACTATAAATTTGAAACTGTTAGAAATTGGCGGGAAAATATTTTAGGAGTACAATGCAATACTATACTCAAAGTATAGTAGACATTGCCTCTCAAGTATAGTATTATTTTTTTAATAATTTCCCATAAAATGAATACTTTAAATTAGAAACCACAGTTATTTATATTAAAAACTTATCAACGAAAGGCTAAAAAAATGCAAAATCAAAATACTGGGCAAGAAAATCATAGAATATAAATACCCGAATAAGACAATTCCGTCTGCTAACCGAGAAATTTGTCTGCCGGGCATAAAAGGTAATGTCTGCTGTTAATAGAATATCTATCGTTAAATTTGCTCTGAAACGTCTGAAGCAATATGTCAAGGGCCCAATTTACATTAATAAATATTTCCGGGATGTCACCGTGAATCGTAAATATTTATTTCAAGAGGGACATGCAGTTGGAATTAAACAGAACTACACTTATTCGAAGAGGTAATTAAGTTTCCCAATGATATCAATGCAATGTCTGGACTAGGTTTGGTATATTTTTAACGTTGATTTGCAATGTTTTTCATATTATTTAAAGCACAACAAGATATATCGGGTATGCAGGAATGTTTTCCATAATGGGACTGTTTAGTACTAAAAAAGAACATGTAAAAACTATAGAAGAGCAGATAACAGATATCATCAAAATGGCAATCTTAGAACAGCAGGTTTTTATACTTTTTTTTGTTGTTGTTTCAAAATACAGTTTAGTGTTTTATTTTAAAAAATCTGGACAGACCTTAGACCTATATAAAAAATTGAAAAATAGGTAATATTTTTTTGTGGGGGAACCCTATAGTCTGTCCGAATATCTTTAGCTTGTCGTTGATTATATTTTCAGAAGGACCATCCCAAAGTGGCAGAACAGCTTTTACATCTGGCACTTAAAACGTCTCAAGAACATGATAATTCTGCAGGAGTAGTTTATATTTATGACCTTCTTGCAAATATTGCTCTGCACCAAGAGGAATTTGAAAAGGCAGAAGCGTTATTTCGAAAAACAGTGCAAATGCTTCATGAAAGTGGTATGCCCGAGGATCATAATGCAATTTTAGAAATATCAATTAAACTTGCTGATATTTATAGGGAACTTGGTAAAGTAGATGAAGCACTCACGGGATATTTATTTGTAGATAAGCATTTAGAAAAGAAGGTTAGTTTTGGCAAAACAGATGATGATGACACCATTTTACTATATGGCATGTGTGCTGATTCTTATGGAAGGTTTTTAATGAGTTTGGGAAAACATAAAGATGCTTGTGAACTTTTTAAGAAAGCATACGATTCGTGCAAACAGATTTTAGGCATGTCCAATCCTCAGACACTTGTTCTTATCAATAATATTGGAAGCGCAAGTGGAATGATTGGAAATTATGATGAAAGCATTTTTTATTTGAAACAAGCGATTAATATTGCACGGGAAAATAATTTTGTCGAATTGCCAGCATATTACTGCAATTTAGGAATGATATATTTGCAAATGGGTATGGTTAGGGAAGCTGAATCATACTGTAAAAAAGCATCAACATCCTCAAAAGTGGACTCTTCATACCACAGTGAGGCGATAAGCTGTTTGGAACAAATTAATTCTTTGAAACTCTCGTGATTGCAGTTAATCGGTTCTAGCAATAAAGGGATTCATTTTGTGGCGTCCAAGATAATGTGGCGGCAACATTATTTATTGTTTCTGAAATTTCTTGAATATTCAGTTTTCCACCGTAGTTTTCCAATTATCATGGAATAAACAATTATTTATTATTGTTTGTAATGCTATAGAATAAAAAAACATTATTTTTATGTACATTTAGGTCTTATTGATATTTGTAGGTTTTATTAATATTTTAAATGTTGCAATGTGAAATTTGCTACGAAACGCCATGCAGACGAATTTAAGAATTTGGCAATTTCAATCAAGCGAGGATTGTCTAAATATCCGAAATCAAGAATTTCTTGTGTTGGATTACGGAGCCTGGTAACGGACATGCGTTTATGTAAGTACCTCAGTCAGGTTGCGTCATATTGCACGAGTTGGGGATAAAAATGTTTTTGTCTTGGTCGGTTACGGGCTCCGTATACGACGGACTCGTGTCATCTGCGTGAGAGCATCTTCTGGAAAACGTGCTTCATTTCACCTGGTAAAAAACTTTTAATACATTTTATTCAAATGATATTATTGTAAAATGCGATATTATTATTATTTTATTTAAGGTGAAAATGGAAAGAAAAGGCACATTTAAGGTTAATACCTTACGGGAAATTGAGCTTAAAGTTCAGGAAAAGTGGCGGACTGACCGGCTGTTTGAAATTGATGCACCGGCTAATTCTACGGAATACAATGCGTAAGTACTGTAGCAATTACATTTATATTAAATTGTTACGTAAAAATTAGGTCATATGTGATTGCTCAGTCCTGTTAAATTGAATAAGTTGTTGGGTTGAAATCAGGTGATCGAAGTGACCTCGTATGTCATGATCGTCAGTATACCCAGTATTTGACAAGTTTCGCTTAATTATGTAACCTTCTCATTACTTAATTACAGCATATTATATTTTATTATTTTAGAAAAAATAAGTTCATGGCTTGTATTCCTTATCCATACATGAATGGACGTCTTCATATTGGTCATGCGTTTTCAATTTCTAAAGCTGAAGTAGGTTAAGTTGCGCTTTAGCAATTGAGAATTATTTTTATTAATATAACTGGTGGATTCTAAGGCTATTTTTGGCTTTCATTTCCAGTTTGCAGTTGGATTTCAGAGATTACTGGGAAAGAAATGTCTTTTCCCATTTGGGCTGCATTGCACAGGGATGCCAATAAAAGCTTGTGCTGATAAGCTTAAGCGGGAAATGGAAGACTTTGGTTATCCACCAGTGTTTCCTAAGGAGGTTCAAGCTGAGGAAGCCATAAGTAAGGAAGTTGAATTAATCAAGGACAAATCCAAAGGAAAAAAGGTACATGAGCTTCACAGATGTGACATGTTAAAATACTGTTTCTGATACATCTTAATCCCCCCCACCCCCTTCTCCCTCTTTTAATTTGTTAGAGTAAAGCTGCTGCTAAGACTGGGACAGCTACTTATCAGTGGCAAATCATGAAGTCCTTAGGTTTGGATGACGATGAAATAAAGAAATTTGCAGATTCCGAATATTGGCTGCAATATTTTCCTCCATTGACTAAGCTGGATCTGAGTTCAATGGGATTAAAGGTAAAAGTGTTATTGCTGTATTATTCTCTGATTTGATCGTAATATCATAAAAGTAACGTTGGTATGTTAATGCGTTACAGGTTGATTGGAGAAGGTCCTTTATTACCACTGATGCTAATCCCTATTATGATTCATTTGTGAGATGGCAATATATCAGACTGAAAGAACGCAATAAAATTAAATTTGGCAAAAGGTACACTATTTATTCACCAAAAGATGACCAGCCTTGTATGGACCATGATCGAAGCACTGGTGAAGTAAGTTGGCAATTATTCGTAATAGTTATTTTTAACAATGCAGACGCTTATGTGTAAAACATTGTGCATGACTTCTGATACTATCTTCATCCTGATAGGGTGTTGGACCTCAAGAGTACGTTCTGATCAAAATGCAAGTCAACAAGCCGTTTCCATCGAAATTAGAGTAAGTTTTGCACCAGGCTCAAGTGTATTTGTTTTGCGTTTAAGGGCTTGATAGGTTTTTATATCAAATTTCTCAATTTTTTTTAAGATCTTTAAATGGATATTCGGTTTTTCTGGTTGCTGCTACTCTACGTCCAGAAACTATGTATGGGCAAACAAATTGTTGGGTTCATCCCGATATCCGCTACGTTGCTGTCCTTCTGGCATCTGGTGAAGTGTTTATTTGCAGTAAACGCTCAGCACGTAACATGAGCTATCAAGGATTTTTCAAAGAAAATGGAAAGCTGAACATTCTTAAAGAGCTTGTAGGCCAAGTAAGAATACATCTACAGTATATATAGAATACTGTGATATTCATGCAGATATTGTATCTTGTTTTTAGGATAAAAAAATTGTCTGTGTCCTTGTTACACATATTACTTTTATAACATATTGCTGTAGGACTTAATAGGCCTGTCTCTATCTGCACCATTGTCCTCATATGAGACCATCTATGCTCTTCCGATGCTGACAATCCGTGAAGACAAAGGTACTGGTATAGTTACCAGCGTGCCATCTGATGCTCCTGATGACTTTGCCGCTCTTCGAGATCTGAAGAAAAAGCAGCCATTCCGAGAGAAATATGGTGTCAAGGATGAGATGGTTCTTCCATTTGAACCTGCAAGTTGTATTCATATAAATGTACTTCAGTTTCACCAAGTAAACTTCGTAAATGTACCATTAATCGAGCAGTTTATTTGTTCAGGTACCAATTATTGATGTTCCCGAATTTGGCAATCTCAGTGCTGTTACGGTCTGCGATTTATTGAAAATCCAGAGTCAAAACGACAAAGAAAAATTGTCTGAGGCAAAAGAAAGAGTTTACTTGAAAGGCTTTTATGATGGGGTATGATTACTTTGTATTTCTATCTTATAAGATTTGGAAATTACTTGCATTTCATTTATGGCTTAAATGTCAGGTATTACTGGTGGGAGAGCACAAAGGAAAAAAAGTTCAAGATGTGAAGAAAGTTATTCAAAAAAAGATGATTGATGAGGTATGCTGTTTTTTCTGCAGAAATCCGGGTTGAATGATTTTTTTTAAAAACTTGCTTAAATTAGTTTTTCAAATGTTTCTTAGAAAAGAGCTGTGTTGTACATGGAACCAGAGAAATCGGTTATATCTCGTTCTGCAGACGAATGTGTCGTGGCACTTTGTGATCAGTGGTAGACTAGATTTGTAACTTAAAAGAATAAGTGCAACTTGCTCTCATTTACCATTTATGCTAATTAATTTCCTTTTTTACTTGAGGTTTCTTGACTATGGTGAGGAATCATGGAAAGTTCAAGCAAGGCAATCACTGCAACAGATGGAGACTTTCTCGGAAGACGTTAGGAAGAACTTTCAGGCAACGCTAGAGTGGTTGCACGAGCATGCTTGCTCAAGAACTTACGGTCTAGGTAAGTAAAGCTTGCTGTTATAATCAGGATTGTTTTTCATGACGTTTTACGTTCTTTATTATTCTGACATTTTGGTTTCATTGTTAGGTACAAGGCTGCCTTGGGATAACAAGTGGCTGATTGAATCCCTATCAGACTCAACAATTTACATGGCGTATTACACAGTTTGTCATTTGTTACAAGGTGGGATAGTGGATGGCAGTGGTCCGTCACCATTACAAATCAAGTATGTATGGGCGTTTTAAAATTTACTCTGCTTTTCTTGCAAAAAAAATGTCTTGTAGTGAAATTTTCATTTGCACTTCAAAATGCAATCTTGAAGTATTCGTAATAATTTCGCGTTGTTATTTTAGGGCAGAACAGCTGACTCCTGAAGTGTGGGACTACATTTTCTATAAAGATGCTGCTTTTCCAAAAACTGATATCCCCAAGGTTTCCTTATCAAAACTTCGTCACGAGTTTGAATATTGGTAAGAGCACTATTGTTAATACTGTGTACAGTATGTCATTTGCTCATTGTTAATATTAATGATTAAAAATTGGGATTATTACCTGTTGTTGCCAAATATCTTTATATAAATCTTATAAATTAAAGGATCGCATTTCAATTCTAGGTATCCGCTTGACTTACGGGTTTCAGGAAAGGATTTGGTGCCAAATCATTTGACCTATTGCATTTATTGTCATTGTGCCTTGTGGCCCAAGAACAGCGAAAAGTGGCCAAGAGCCATGCGTGCAAACGGTCATTTGCTACTCAACTCTGAAAAAGTAAGTTTCTTTTGAACGATTTTTGAGATTATTAATAAAAGATCAACCACTAATTGACTGTTTGATGAATTTTCCTTGTTAAAAATAGATGTCCAAATCTACTGGAAATTTCATGACGCTGTACGAAGCTATTGACAAGTTCTCGGCAGATGGTTAGTGTTCTAATTTGATTTAATTTGAGTTATTAACTCCCATAAAGTAATTGTACTTAAAAATCTGACATATTAATTTCTAGGAACTAGGTTTTCTTTGGCCGATTCAGGAGACACCGTGGAGGATGCAAACTTTGTCGAGACAACGGCAGAGGCAGGCATCTTGAGGTTGTATACGTTTTTGGATTGGACCAAGGAAATGCTTGCAACCGGTGGCACCTTACGCACTGGGAAATTCAACAGTTTTACTGATCAAGTATTTTTGAGGTAAGTCTTCAATGTTCGATTCACCCTAAAGTGATAATTATGGCTTTTCACTGTTTTAAAGACAATTATGCTTGCATCCATGGTCAAAAATCTGAAACTTGTACTTTGCTTTATTGCGAATTTGAAATTTACTTTCAGCGATATGAATAATAAGATTATTGAAACTAAGGAGAATTACGAAAAGATGCTGTATAAAGAAGCGTTGAGAACTGGATTCTTTGAATACCAGGTTTGTAGAAAATACTGGTCCTTGAGTAGCAGGAGTCAAATTAGATATTAATTAATACACGTTTGGTATGATGCTAAATTTTATTTTTGTGTAGGCGATTCGTGATAAATACCGCGAAGTCTCAGTGGATGGGATGCACAAGGATCTTGTATTTCAATTCATTGAAACGCAAGCTTTAATTTTGTCACCTATCTGCCCACATCTTTGCGAGTTCATCTGGGATCTTATCGGCAAGGTAAGTAGAGACGTACATTGTCGTGAATTTCATACTACTAACAGCCTCTAATCGTCCTTTGTTGAATGTTTTTTTTTTAGAAAACTAGTATTGTGACCGCTTCTTGGCCCACTCAAGGATCTGTTGACAATTTGATCTTAAAATCATCCGAGTACCTCATGGATTCCATTCACGAATTTCGCGTTCGCATGAGGAGTTTTCAACAAGCTGGAAAGGGCAAAGTAAGAGTCATCCTAATTACTCGAATTGTTTGAATAATAATTTCACCTGTGAGAAAACTTATACGTGCATTTTCTTTTTATTAAAGAAAGCAGCTCAACCAGTTACAAAACCGACTCATGCCACCGTCTGGATCGCAAAAAATTATCCTCCTTGGCAAAATACAGTGCTGACAACAATGAAAGGCATATTCCAGGTAAGATTTTAATTTGGTTGCTACATTCAGCTTTCCTTCTTATTAATTGTAATGGTCATTCAGTTATTGTCATACTTAAAATATTTTTTTTGATTTGCTAATCAGAAGAATTCGGGCAAATTGGACAACAAACTAATTTCCACCGAACTGCAAAAGTGTGGCGAGTTGAAGAAATACATGAAAAAAGTGATGCCGTTTGTCCAAGTCGTTAAAGTGAGTTTTACTTGTCTGTATGAAGTCTTGTAGTGTGATGTGACATTACTAAGAGAACCATTCTCATTATTCAGGAAAAAGTTGAGAAAATCGGCCTTGAAGCACTGAATTTAACAACCGAGTTTAACGAAGAGGCAGTGCTTATGGAAAATATGGTTTACTTGTGCAACACTTTAGAGGTTGGTAACGATAATTTCATAGTGATTGAGTGGATTTGTGCTGCATTTTATGATATTACGTTTGTTGGAATGTATTTTAAGCTGCATTATATTTACTGATTAGTTGGAAGGCTTGGCAGTTAAGCATACCAGCGATCCAACGGCTGAAGAGCGAATTAAGGAAGATTGCTGCCCCGGACGTCCCTTTATCACTTTTGGATCCGAGGTTTGAATTTTAATTTTCCACATAATTGATAAGTTGCAATTTCATCTGGATATCTTTAAACTTTTAAATGAAATATCCTTTATGTAATGAAACGATTCTGAATAGATGCAATACAAATAACATGTCTTTGTGGTTTAAATTTCACTCTCAATAAAGACTCCTGCACTTCGTTTCATTCATTATGCTCATAATCTCATTGTATTTTTGTAGCCATCGCTGGACATCACTCTTGTCAACCCTCAGCCATGTAATGGCTATTTTCAGATCGTCATTCCTGTTCACGAAGGAGATACCGTAGACAAAGTTACAATGAGAATGTGCAAGAAAGAGCGTCAAATTAAGGGTAGGCTAAATCTTTGAACGAAACTAAACTGAATTTTAAAGTAGTAAGTGTGGATCTTGAGCAAAACCTGGGGTGGTTAATGATTACTTGTTGGCTGATACATATCGTTTAGCATTTTGAAAATGTCTTTTATCATGATTTCGGAAAGACAAGATTATTTCTAATCATATACTATTTCATTTGCAGATCCGAAGCGGGTTAAGCTGCTTCGTTACGATGATCCTATTAAGGGACCGAGAATGCTCCCGGTATTTAATGATCCTAAGAAAGGAAAATCAGAAATTTCTGATGGTGCGATTTTCTGTATTTCGATTTCAGACTCCAAAATTTCTCTTAAGGAAAATGGTAATGTAGTTGATGTTGGCCTTCAAATGGCTTACTTAGTTGATTGATAAAATACAGCCATAAGAAATTGTGCAAAACTGTTATGTAATTATTGGTAATATCTGGGGCGATTGAAACGTTTTATTACTCGTGATTTTTAGGAATGAGGGAACAAAGTACACACATCAAATCTTAAGAAAAGAAGAATACAAACAACCATCAATTTCAGACTAGATCGATATTATATCAGCAATAATACATCAATTGGAAGTCTTCAAATTTTCAAGCATCGGTTAGGGCAGCCACACCAGGCAAAACTTTTCCTGAAATTGAAAGTTTTTTTTTTAGATAAACTAATTCTAATTTCAATACCACCTAAATATTACTCGACTTACCTTCCAAAAGCTCAAGGCTGGCACCACCCCCGGTGCTCACGTGGCTAACTTTATCTTCTGTACCCCATTTGGCACAGCAGGTAGCAGTATCACCACCACCTTAATTAAATTAATAGGTTAATATATTTAAGTTTTGTTTGTTATTACTGCTAATTCTCTTAATCTTACCGATGATTGTAGTTGCTCCATTAGTAGTGGCGGCTACAACAGCATCCATGACACATTTGGTTCCGTGTGAAAAGTTTTCAAACTCGAACACACCTACAGGTCTGTAAAATTAATATTATATTACTAATCAATCGTAACTAAGAATCACACAATTTGCGAATATGACAGTCTTACCCGTTCCACACAATAGTTTTTGCACGACCAACTGCTTCTGAAAATATTTTCTGCGATTCCGGACCGGCATCTAGACCCTAGAGAGCAACGTGACACATACGGTGAAGACCATTTACAGAAGAACAAATTTAAATTTTGATTAATCATACCATCCATCCATCAGGAATTCCTTGTGCAACTGTTGCGGCCCCAACTTGTGCTTTCTCATCAAATTTATCGGCTGTCACAAAGTCCACAGGTAAATGAATCTTTACATTATTTTTAGCAGCTTTTTCCATTAATTTTTGAACAATCTTTGATCCTTCCTCATCAAAAAGCGAGTTGCCAATCTTAAGTATATTAAAAATTGTTACGGTGATTAGATAATTCCAGTACTTAAATCAGGGTGGTCAAATTAGTTAAAGTACTGTAATCAATTACAATAATTAAATCTATATGACAGTTACCTTCATCCCATTTATCTGCTTTAGGAATGTAAAAGCCATTCCACCTCCAATTATCATTTCATTAACTTTATCCAACATATTCTCAATCAACTGAATCTTGTCTTGCACCTTTGCCCTAAAAATGTTTTAATGAATTTTCATAATTCAAAGAGGCAATCTGATAATAGCGCAGTAATCGTGAGTACTCACCCTCCTAAAATGGCTAAAAATGGTGTTTTTGGATTCTCTAATGCCAGGGCAAAATATGTCAATTCCTTTTTCATTAGAAATCCAGCTGCTCTTTTTGGAAGATCAACTCCTACCATCGAACTGCCAATAATATAAAAATTTAGATTTAAATATTGCTAGAAGTGATGAATCTGGCTTGATTTTGAATGCGGATTCCATAAATTCAAGACCTATGTGCACGGTGAGCAGTTCCAAAAGCATCATTGATGTAGACATCCCCCAATTTGGTTAATGAGGCTCTGAATGTCGCTACCTTCTCTGGCGATGCTTTGATCTAGTACAAATGAAGTATTGAAAACGTTTAAGCTTTTCGTAAAAATGATAGCAATTTGTCAAAGGAGAAAAATGTCCCACCTTGTTTCCGCTAGCATCTACTCCTTTCCCTTCCTCCTCTACATGAAATCTGAGGTTCTCGAGTAAGATGATCGAACCAGGTGCGGGATCTGCACACGCAGCTTCGACTTCAGGCCCAACACAGTCATTCAAAAATGTTATATCCCTAGTGCGAATATGCAAGTTCAGCATCAGTTACTGAAGACAATTTTGCGGTTTTGAAATTGTAAGTTGCTCACTTTCCAAGAAGTTTTTTCAATTCTTCGGCAACTGGCTTTAGGGTGTATTTTTCTTGTCTGGAGCCATCAGGTCGCCCCAAATGGCTCATCAACACTACTGATTTGGCTCCACTTTTTAGTGCATGCTTGACACTATCCAGGGCAGCTACAATTCTGTAAAATCAATAGACATCTCATTATTTTAAAATGTCAATTAGGCTAATTGTAAGATTACATCCAACTTGCCTCTGGTTGTTAGTAATTTTTCCTTCCTTGAGAGGAACATTAAAATCAACTCTAGAAATATAAAAAAATGATAAAATTAAATACTTTAGTAAAAGCTGAGTTTTTCACATTGCATTGATACTATATGAGCATCCAGACTAGTTTAAATTTGGACTTTTCAAGCCATTTTCGGAGATGGGAGAATTCAAGGGCAATGCATGACCCTTTACCCGGCATTTCAAATTCGTATTTTTTAAGTTGGCATTATAGTTGAATGTCCGGCATTTCAGCTTTCCTTGTCAGTGGAAACATTACCTCATAATCACCCTCTTGTCCTTTACATCAACGTCCGCCAATCCTAATTTATTAAGAGCCATTATGACACGAACAACTATGAACCACAAACTGCCGGCAGAAAATGAAAATTTGTCCTTGAAAAATAGGTGAAGGTTAGGAAATTGTAACCGCTTGGGGGCAGTACGTAACTATTATTATGAACGATTACATCAGTGTTCGGATATGCGGTTGTAAGTCAGAATATTCAAGATAATTCTAATTTGTTGAAATTGGTTAAGAATTTCTGAAACTTGTATTGATAGCGAGGAATGCTAAATTTACGAGGGCTTAAACATCATTTTTTTTTCAGTATACTTAGTAAAAATTATACGTAGATTCTAAGTTTAATTACATTTCAGTATCCCATCTATTATGTATACAGACTATGTACAAGAAAAAGAAGGAATCAGAAAATCCGAATTCAACCCCGTTTCTAAAGGTAGAAGGGGACAGACATAAATAACGTGATTGCGTAATACATTTCATAAGGTATTACGTCATAACCTTGCATAATTAGAAATCCAGTTCTAAATAAATCAATTTTTAATTAGTTTCCGGTTATTTTTAAGTTAGTGGAGATAAAAAAATGGACTGCTATCTTGAATGAATATATCGCAATAATTGCATTCAATATCTAATCATGTGTAGTATGTAAGTGTTTTATGAATGTCCCCTGAATTGTCCCGCGCTGTCGAGTACGGATCGTGAGTTTTTTCCACTGTGGCGCTCAGCCACTGTGCTTGAGGACGGTTGAAAGACGATAATGGCCGTCCCGTTGTTTGGGAGTGGCGTTCGGAACAATACTCAATTAACACGATCACTGGACAGAGTCCTGGAAGAGGCTCACTTGACTGGGGAACTCTACTTAAGCGGAAGAAATCTGAAAGAATTTCCGAAACTTGCCTCCAAGTACGATTTAGAAGATACGGTTGCAGTCGGTGAGTGCAATACTTGAAACTGATCTCATCCGCCAGCAACCTTGAGGATCGTATATTTAAACACAATTGCCAGTTGAAAATGCGCGAAAGGAATGTTACAATTGGGTGTAGATAAAAAAGTTTATTACTGACAGATTAATGGATCTAATTGACTCCTGTCAGGGGGACTTTGTTTACTTCACGTGGTTGAAAACAGCGTGTTTGCAGCGTGATTTAAATTTTAAAAGATAGCCACACCCATCAATTAGACGATTGACATCATTTAGGATGCTCTAATTGAAATGGAGAAATGTCAAAATCAGCATATGTAGAGATTAAATAAGATTAGGATGACCTCCGATCATGTTTTATTCGCCCTAAACTAACCTCATCCGTGCTAAAAAATATGATTAAACTCAGTACCCTACAGTCAGCAAAATGTCATATGGTAGGAGGGGGGGGGGTCGTACCCAATCATTTCAGGAGAATGCACCTACGTCAGTAGCGACTTTGACATCATTGTTAAAATGAATTTTGACTAAATCTTGACTTTCGACAGGAAGGCTATTCCATCTTCTAAACGCGTGCAAAAAGGACCGATAGTGAGCTAGCTTCCGTCTTGGCACGAAACTCAGTCAAAGGATTTGAGTGATTATGTCTACTCCTAGAGTGCTCGTTAGGCGTTAATATATTTAAATTACGAGAAAGATTAAAACGTTTGAATAACCCCATAGATAACTTTTCGCGGCTGGACCTCAACGTGTCCCAATTTAGAGAGTGGAGCGTTTCTACCACACTCATGGAATTTTGGTAATCGCCCTAAACAAACCTGGCGGCCCTACGCTGGACCATCTCTATATCCTGAATATGAACCATCCTGTGAGGGTTCCAAATAGGAGCGCAATATTCCAGCATAGGGCAAAGCAGAGTTGCGTAGCCAGTTTACACTACATTTTCTGCACATTCTCGAAATACGCGTCGAATGAATCTGAGGCGTTGGTTTGCTGCACCCACAATTTCTGTGAATTGGTGGTTCCGAGAGAGATTTTTTAGTAATTTAAACTCCCGATACTTGACAGTATCAACGGCAGCAAGTTGAAACACCATCCAGAAAGTACCCACATTTGAAGCAATTACGATAATTTGTAATTAATGGCCACTTATTATGATTTTCTTCCCATTTCAGATTTGTCTAAAAATCGCTTGACGGAATTACCGATAGAAGTTTGCGATTTTTTTTCCATTGAAAAAATTGATTGTTACCATAATGTGATACGAAATGTGCCAGATAATGTTATTCAATTGCAAGGGCTAACTCATCTTAATTTAAGGTAAGCCAGATTAATGTCTCTGGATTAATTAGTTTATTTATGGCTGTTTGTTTAATTTTTTTATTTATCTCAATTCCAGTCGTAACCAATTAACAAGTATTCCACCATCTTTGTGCCAGCTCCACATGCTTCATGTTTTACTCCTTTGCTATAACAAATTAGCATCCTTGCCCGAGGAAATTAGTCAACTTCAAAAGCTGATGGATTTGGTATGGCAATTTCACTTATTTATTGATCTATAAATTGTGATTTCTGTTTAATCCCCATTTAAAATATCTTTTTAGGATGTCAGCTGTAATGAAATTTCCCACCTTCCACCTCAAATTGGATATTTGAAATCTTTACGGTCGTTAAATTTGAGGCGGAATCTGATAGTCGAGCTTCCAAATGGTAGCTTATTTTTTTTTGATAAGTTATATCATCTCATTTCAAACTTCAACTTAAGTACGATTATCTTTTCAGAAATCACTATACTGCGCTTGGTTGCATTAGATATTTCCTGTAATAGAATTGTACATCTTCCACCGAGACTTAGGATAATGGAGAGTTTATCTGTGTTATTTTTGAGCAACAATCCTCTTTCCTGTCCTTCGGCATATGTAAGTTAACAAATGTATAGCTAAACCTACTTCAAATTTTATTTTTGTCATTATTTTGCACTATTCCAAAACTTTGATTATTTCTTTATAGTTATGTACACGAGGAAAAGAACACATATTTAAATTCCTTGATATTCAAGCGCAAAGAGATGATCATAAGAAGAGCAGTCTCGGAATGGTCTCTGAATATGTGGAATCTCCAAATCGACAAAATTCTAGGTTTGTAAAACTTTTTTATGCACATCTAATGCTGACCAGTCTCTTGGTAGCCAACACCGGCGTTCGAGTGGGTTACGTGCTCGCCTCTCGATCCTAAGGTGCGGGGTTCGCGCCCCGATCGAGGTCAGTGAGAATTTTTAAAGATGGGAGAAATTCTCTAAGTGGAGTTCTTTCGGATGAGAGTTTAAATCTATGTCCGGTGTTGATTGGTGCACCTTAAAGACTTCTCGAGAGGGGATGGAAGTTTCCCCTCGTAGGCAAAATTCCCTGTTAGGTGATGAAGGCTCATCCCCTGGCGTAGGTGTTTAGCTTTAATTACAGAAGTAGGTCAACGTTAAAAACCAACAAACAAACAAACAATGATTATTATAATGTATGTAACCATCGTTTCCATTGCAGCGTTGGCATCGAGGCAAATGGGTTCTTAACCAATTCTCATATCAAAAACTCTCAAAACGAGTTGGGCTACTGCATTTCTGAATTTGATCAGCGATGGTCACAATGTGCCCAAGATGTAAGTGAATACTAAATTTAATTATTAACCTGTAGCATTGCAATTATAAATTTTATTTCCAACCACCCGAATGGAATATGTAACTCTTAAACCTCGGCCAAAATAAATCTTCTTGCAGGAGTTTGTGATTAGGCAAAGAACCAACAGCAGACTCGATCAACCGTTAATGAAAACCGAGAGCGAAGAGGATGTTTTGCTGGCGGAAGAGTGTCGTAAAGCTTCTTCCAAAATATTGGAATTACAACAAGAAGAGTCGCGAAGGAACAGGTGCTGTTGTTGTTACGTAGTTAAGGATTGGTTTTTATTTTTGCTAGACTATGCATGTCAACGTGAAAGAAGAGACTTATTATTTTGCTTTTTTTTTTTCTTATTATTTTGCATCCTTTAATTTTAGTTCCCAACATAAAGCTAACTCGACCAATCCCACTGATGTGTGTAGTACTCTGAATCAGAGAAAAGATTATTTAAATTATAATAATGGTTCTGAGATTTCTACGAGTAGCAGTCCTCTGACAGTGGCTGAAAGAAATAACAAGCCATTAGAATTCACTCAGACTTACAAAGAATACAAAGAAGCCTTGAAATTGCAAAGGAGCATTGATACTAATAATGTATACCGACGAGTGCAGCCTGACAATGGGGGGTGAGTTCTTTGTTCATGTTTAATAGCACAAGTTAACAAACAGCACGATTGCATGAGCACTAAAACGAAACTTTAATTTCAATTACCTTGAAATGTTGATTTTCAGATTAGTAATTCGTTTATTCAAAATGTTTAACGAGACGCATGTTTGGATAATCAATTTGCTCATTTTTTCGTGTGTATTACGGTAAAACCTCAGTTAACCGTCCTGGTTGGGACTGGAGGTTGGTTGAGCCAGTTAATCTGCAGTTTATAAAAATACTAACATTATTAATCAATTATACCGTATATTTAATTTGTGTTTATGTACTGTCGATAAACAATTAGCATAATTGCAACAGTACCCATATTTTTTTTCAAAATTTATGAAAAACTTGTCAAATGCTGACCTTGCTTCTTGTTTCTTGACGATCTCCACTATCCAAATTGTGTTTTACACTGCGAGTCATAAAAAAGTAGAACCCAATTTTAAAAAATCGCAACTTCTTGGAAAGTGCTTCGATTTAAAAGGAATTTCGGGCTTGGGTAGAACAATAGTGTAGGAACAAAAATAAAATGTGCTCAAAATGTTCTCCGGTGGCCTTTACACAAGCCCGGAGTCTTACGCGCCATTCTTCGATTGACGAATGGATTATTCGCCGGTCGAGTTCAATTCAAGTTTTCTTAATTCGTAGGTTCGAGTCTTCGATATTATTAATCTTCGATTTGTAAACCTTTTTACGGAGAACTCCCTAATTTTTGTAGTCCACCAGATTCAAGTACGGACTGTTTGGTGGCCAGTGGTTGAGTTTGATGAACTGTGGGTTCTACTGAGGTGACTATACAAGCAGTTCACTGTTTCTCGAACACGGTGAGCGGGCGCACCATCTTGTTGAAAAATGAAAAATTCAGAGATTTGTCGCATGTCCGGAACAAGTTTTTCTTTCCTACACTATTGTTTTATGTAAGTGCCAAATTTCATTTAAACCGATGCATATTTCATGAAGTTGTGATTTTTTTATGACTCGTAGCGTATGTTCCACAAAACGCAGTTACTAGACTTGTTGACTATTATTCAACAATCGGCAATTACCTCTGTAGATCTTAACTTACTTGTTTTTATAGTCTTGTGGCAATGTTGTGAATTTGACTTTTAAGGTGACTATACGAGCAGACCTTAACTGTGAGCTTTATTTTAAAGATATTTACGTTTCAAACCTGCATGTCGATACTTAATCATCCTAGACAGTATATTATGAATGGTAACTGAAAATTTTCATGTTTATAGCATTGCCAGAAAATTCTCAAGGTGGATTTTCTGACTTTATTACTCAGCTCCTTCCCCTTTGTCGATGAATTAAACAATACGCGTTTACTGGAAATTATTAAGAACTTGATTTCATTTTATAGAATTGCAAATCAAGTAAATAATTTGAGCAACGACAATTCGAGCTACACTCCACAAATCTCTGGAATTCATACATCTAATCACGTCCCCTACGTAAGTTATTTTTTAAAAATCTGGTGCTTTCTTCTGCAAGCGACCATGACATTCATCTTTCAGTTGAATAACGTCTTATATTTTTCTTTTTAGGCTGAAGAATATTCTTTGAGACAACCTGACGTGTTCACCGATCAAAGGTATGATACCCAACCTTCAGCAGAGAACCATCACAGGATGGAGGATGAAAAACGTAAACAGAAGCTCATGCAGAAAGAAGCGGTTCTATCATATGTTAAGGTTTGTAATAATGTCTTGTAATAATGCAGGGTTTCCACACACCCGAAATAGTCAGGGAAAAGCGGTTTATTTTGAAAAAAGTCGGCAAAATTAAACTATAATGCCGACGCCGGCGGTCGAGTGAGTTACGTGCTTGCCTCTCGATCCTAAAATGTGGGGTTCGCTCCCCGGTCGAGGTTGGTGTGAATTTTTATGGATGGGAAAAATTTCCTAAGTTGCGGGTTTTTCGGTTTCGAGTTTAAACCGAGGTCCGGTGTGGATTGTTGCACGTTACAGACTCCTCGTGAGGAGGTGGAAGTTGCCCCCTTATAGGTGGAATTCCCAGGTAGGTGTTGAAGGCTCATCATCTTGCGTTGGCTATTTTTGCCTTAGTTGCAGAAATAAGCCATTGTTAAAAATCAACAAATAAACAATACTAGTTATTACAAAAGTCAATTGCTGGCACACTATCTATAGAAAAGAGGAATTCCCATTTCTATCGTTCTCATTTTGGCGAATTTTGCTTTTGCAGTCAAGGACAAGCCCATTGAGAACCAGTGTCAGCTCTGATGTCTTCAGTAGTCCATCACCGCTTCCCGCACCTATGCCACCATCTGGATTTCTCCCCAACATATCCCTTCATATCTCTCATGATTCGCAACCTGTCAACTGCACCACAAACCAAAGCATCACAATGAGGTCATCGCAACGTTCTCAAGGAATCCCAAGTTACACGTTACGGCGGGAGTCCGAGCGAGCTAGAGAGGATAAAGAATTGGTCGATCTTCTGAGACAGGTACAAAATTATGCATTTGTTTACCATATTATTTTATTGTAGAAAGTATGATGCCTTAATAAACACTGAATTTTGTTTCCTTTTTTAAACTAGGCGATAGAAACTAGACTAAAAGTGTCTTTGCCAGATGATTTATCGTCGGCTCTGACGGATGGAGTCGTGTTGTGTCATTTGGCAAACCACGTTCGCCCGAGGTCTATCGCTAGTATTCACGTGCCGTCTCCAGCAGTGGTAAGTGTCTCACAATTTATTGGATTATTTTTGTCGCATGCGGTTTTGGATTTGTTTTTTTTAATTTATTGTTAATTCGAATTTTTTATTTTCAAACTCGTACATCAGTGGTTTTTATTACTAAAGTGACGCGGAAGTTTGAAAAACACTGCTATATGTTCATCGAACCTTTGATTAGTAATGTTACGAAAGCAAGTTGTTAAAAAATATTTCCTAAATTCGTAACACCGTGTTAGATATTTGAATATGACATTTTTTGTTAAAATTGTTTTGGAGATTCTCTTTTAAATTACAATTTACAATAGATTTTTATATTTCATTTTGGTCAGCTTCATAAATTTTTAATGTGGATTAAGTAAAGCTTCATTTTTTTGTCTTTCAGCCCAAATTAACTGTAGCAAAATGTCGCCGAAATATTGAAAATTTCCTGGAGGCTTGTAGAAGAATTGGCGTCGCAGAGGTAGGAAACCACTTTCGATTCTTTTTACAAGCATAAAGCACTAAATTTTTGTTATTATTTTTATTTTTGTTTTTGTGAAGCGGTATGTAAAGTCAAATGAACAGTTTAATGTTTACGTAAGCTTTTTTTAATTTGTTTTAAATGTCAGTGCTTGTGATGGTTAGTTATGTCATACTTTCTGCATTTCTTGCACTATAGCCAGTGGAGGTCATTCAAGACTAAATAATCTATTTATGCAGAAATAATACCGATACATGTTTTTGCAAAAAAGAAATTTGTGTCAGGGGTATTGGCTAAATCTTCATTTTAAATTATAAAAAATATTATTCTTCAAATTCCCTTTCACCTCTGTCATGTTTCAGGTCCTGCATGAAATTACTATCGTAGTTTGCTTAAGTGTGCATTTTTATTTTTAAAATATTGGCTGTATAAACCATTTATATTTTCTAAGATATGGTATGCAAGAAGCTATACAACTAGAAAATAACGATTAATATGGGCGTAATAATTTTAATAAACGTAGTTTTGCCGATTGATTTTCGCATCTATGATGCAATTCATCTTTACTTTGAAAACTAAAACGCGTATTTGACCGGTTTTATATCGAATACCATGGACCGAGCCTACCTCGGATAGCCGAAAACTCGGATAATACCAATTATAGAATACACATGTGTTGTGGAAACAATTAACCGTATATACCATTATTTTGTCACACTTTCGGGACTTGCTCCCTTGCTATGTCATGGCCAGGTCATTATGCACATTTTAGCTAATGTGTGGTAGGAATCCAAGGAATTCCAGCAGCATTGAGCATCACAAAAGTGGTGCACAGAAATCCAAATTTGATATCTCACTGTCTTGATCAATTTTAACTACATTACAAGTTGATTGTTATACTATGAGTCATAAAAAAGTAGAACCCGATATAAAAAATTTACAACTTCGTGAAAATGCTTCGATTTGAATGAAATTTGGCACTTGCATAGAACAATAGTGTAGGAACAAAAATGAATTATAAAATGTGGTCAAAATGTTCTCAGGTTCCTTTACACAAACCCCAAGTCTAACGCGCCGTTCTTTGATTGACGAATTGATTATACGCTGGTCGAGTTCAATCCAAGTTTTCTTAATTCGTAGTTTCGAGGCTTCGATATTTAATCTGCGATTTGTAACTTTTTCCCGGAGAACTCCCCAAAATGTTGTAGTCCACTGGATTCGAGTACGTACTGTTTGGCGGCCAGTGGTTGGGTTCTATGAACTGTGGCGTTTCCAGTTGCAGCTCGGTGAGCGGATGCACCGTCTTGTTGAAAAATTGGAAATATCCGAGATTTGCCGCATGTCCGGAACAAGGTTTTGTTCCTATGCTATTGTTTTATGTAAGTGCCAAATTACATTTAAATCGAGGCGTTTTTTCACGAAATTTCGATTTTTTTATTGGTTTCTACTTTTTTAAGACTGAGTTGATCGTACGTTTGCGATGGATTTTATTTGTCGATTTCTAAGAACACTAATGGTTATAAAGGGTGTCGTGAAGAAGGATAGACGGAATTTCCGTCTTCATTTCCATGTAGACATGTAAAATTTTAAGAAACTCAGTTTTAAAGATGATGTTATGTAATCATTGATTATATCGCGAATAATACGACTATAATAATATTAAATTTGGGTATATGGATTTTACCCACTTACCATACACACTGTATGATATGTTTTGCGGACATTTTTTAGGCAGCATTTTTTGAAAAACGTCTTAAAACGACGGAGGTCTCGATACACCCGTCTCACAAGTGGCGCAATAAGCTTCAGAATAAAGCTTAAGCGTGTGAAGTGCTATGCATAGATTAATCTTAAATCTTGCTTTTTAACACAGCTAATTAGTAATTCGCGTCATTGATTTGCAATTGTGAAATTTGACATTGGACAGGAGGCTGAAAGGGAAGCATGCCCATTGCATTCTGTTTACCACCATAGCCTGTGTTGTGATATCTTTTCAAGCACTTGTGTGTAATTCTCGCAAAAATTCTTCTTTTTGACTTGTATGTTTCACTTTACTTTCTGCTTCTCTTATCAATATGTGTGACTAGGAAATGCTATTTGTTGTTGTTCTTAGCAAACTCGCTTAAATCACACAGAACATGGTTGTTTCAATACTCGTTACAGGAACACCTGTGTACTTGCGACGACATATTACATGGGCTTCGTGAGCCGCGGAATGTAATGGCATGTGTTGCTCATTTGGTGAAGGATTCCAACTATGTTCTGGGCAAGAAGCCATCCATTGTGATGTCGCCTGATGCCTGTTTACTTCGTAACCAAGACGATATACTAGTAACATATTTGTGCATAGCTATTTTTATTGGGTCGCTCTTGCTGCTGTTTTTCCTTCCCAAAGCTGACTAATATAATAACGACCGTGATGGTAGGCTTCATTTATTTGTATATTTATCACGATCTGATTAAGCATGCCAGGAAAGTTGTATGCGAAGAGCACTTTAAATTTAACATTTCAGCTTGACATGTGCTGCTACCGTGTAAAAATGTGATGTCCTATATCACCCGTTCCTCCATCTCCCCAGCCTCCCCCGCAAGAAAATACCGTATATTCCTGCGTACCGTATATCGGCGAGAAATTTATCCCAAATCATCTTACAAGGTGTGTAAATTAAGTGATGAGACTGGCAACTTGGCGTTCGATCTGTCAACGACGGGGATGCGTGACTCGGAGGGTTGGTAGATGCATGTGTGATGCGCCTTCAGTACGAGTTTAAACTTGCTAGAGTCATTTGGTTGTCTCTAGCGATTTTCCCAGTGTGTTCTAAAAATGAGTGACATCAATTTCGAGCAACGGTGTGCTATCAGGTTTTGCTTCAGACTTGAGCACAGTCTTCGTCACCGGTAATGTCACGTTCCAGAAAATGGGGATCATTTTCAATCGATTCAAAAAATTCAAGGCACCTTTTCCTCCTGATGTCCTTTTGGTCCTGCAAAAGATTTTTTGGAAACATTTTTGTGCAGATTTTTCTCATTCCCAATTGATTCTTCAAAATCGGATGAACGGTGGTGTGAATCAAATTCAACTCTTTCCCCGATCATTCTAACCGTTAACCGATGATTCGAAACGCGCAAGATCCCGGATTCTGTCGACATTTTCATCGGTTCTTGAAAATGAAGGCCTTCAGCTGCGTGGTTGATCTTCAATCGACTCTCTTCCTTCTGAAAATGCCTTAAACCACCGAAAAACCCTTGACAAAACGCTGTTTCCGTAGGGCTGTTGAAGTTTTCAAAAATTTCCGTTGCACTGTGCCAGAGTCTGAAGCAAAACCCGATAGCACACCGTTGCCTGAAATTGCTGTCACTCATTTTTAGAACGCACTTTTAGAAACTTTCATGGAAAAAATCGCTAGGGACAACCAAATGACTCTAGCAAGTTCAAACTTGTACTAATGGCGTATCACATGTTCATCGAGCGCTGCGTTGCCAGTCACATTACTTAATTTACACACCCCCGATAAGCCAGGTATAAAAATAAAGTGCTTAGTTTATCGTGCGAAAATTACATACTAGTATAAAAACAAAGATTATCGAGGCTTCAATTTACCTAAACTTTATCGTATTTTGACACTGTTGTATTCCAGCATTCTTGAAAATCAGTTATTCGGCAAGACCGTAGGTTTTTGTACGAAATCCTGGCACAATTTTGAAATGTCAGTGGTTTTCAAATAAAATTTTCAACTTGGAGCATTCGATACTCATGCGAACACTTGGTCCCCGTTAGTGCTTTCACGACTTGCTTAAATAGCAATTCTTGTGTAACAGCTACTTATCAAACTTTCGAGAATTTGTCACATACATCACATGAATCACATAATGTTCAGCGTTCTGTGTGTTTACAATAATCACATGCATAGTCCTAAATCATATACACAATATACAAACTGTTTTGTTTTAATGAGCTTTAGAGGTTGATGACAAGCTGCTATAAGTCTCAATTTTTCGTGTAGATGTTATTTTTTATGAAATTTCTTGTATGACAGCTAATGAATTTGAAACATGAAATATGGCGTTCCATGGCCAGTTTTTGGCAGCGAAATGTATGATTTTCGTGAATTTCCATGAAAATAATGACTAACCTAAGTGTGACATTCAGTAGAGAATGCAGGACCATCAGAGCATGATAGGTTTAGTTTTAGCAAGATTTGTCGAATGGATGGTTTCCTTAGCAATGTATGTTTTATAACATGTCCTACGTGTTAATGACATGAAAATAAATATATGGAGAACCCTCGAGAAAACGGTCACGAGGAGAGCTACGTACATTTGGCTCGCCGAGAATTTAAACTCTCGGCGAGAAGTTTTGTTAGTCACTTTTTCAAATCCGGACCTTCCAATTTAAGACCAATTCAAATCGTCTCGTTTTATTGTTATTGAGAGAATTCAGAGCCTTGATTCGTAATAGATTTTTTAATTTTATACAAGTAGACTAATATTGGGATGAAAAGCGTAATTTGAAGCTGCAGGGGTATATAGGGAACTAAGGTATACTGAAATTTCATCTGTGCCTGAATGTAAAATGGCTAAAATTATTTAGGCAAATTGCCCGAATTCAACGCTTGAACAATTTAAGTGCTGTTTAGTAAACCCGTGCTACTGATCGAAACACGTAATAATGTACATGCAGTTAAACTAATTTTAATTAGCGATATATCACATAATGAAATAAGGGGATATTTATAGTGAAATCTCCTGCATAATTCTCATTTATTTTTTCTTCAAATAGGCTGCTTATCCTAAATTTGTAACACTTCGGTGGCTTACAGCTTTAGCCATTTATACCCTTGTACTTTTTAGTTTAGCAGCTTGGGACACTATTGCTTTAGTGTTGGTGTTGCGGAACAACTAAATGTCATGTCGAACTTTATATTTTTTGGAGCATACTTAGGCATGGATTTTTCCATAATTATCCTAATTACAATGTGAATGTGTTGTTGGTATCTCCAAGCTTAATACACATCAGTATTTTAGATGTGATATATTTGCAATAAGCATATGAAATGTGATTTTGGGAGCTTTGAAAGGAAAACTTATGTTTTATTTTAATATTTGTGTATCTGCTTTTATTTTTCTAAGCTTATTTAAGTAGTTCGAGTATTGAATCGGAGGGTGCTTATATTATCGGCTATCAAGGTAGTTCCTCTAAAATTCGGCTATTTCTCTATATAATTCTTCCTATTTTCACTTCACTCTTCCCCGACTTGCTAAGGTCGTGAGTCTTTAAATAATCTGATAAAATCAATTTAATCGAAAAGTATTATTTTATGACTTGCAGGCCATGTAAACAGCTAAATTAGGGCATCTAAAATCCTTCCCAAGATAATTACAATACTATGACTATTTAACGGATTATTAGCTGTGATTTGTAGCCAGTATTTAGAAAAATGACTTTTTTTTTGTCAAGATGTAAAATGTTGTATAATTATTTTAAATATTACACGAAACTAGTGTTTTATGCTATATTGTATAGAATAGCAGAGTCATTTCTTTTACCAACATGTATTGCATCTAGTTATAGTTACTACAAAACTACGTAGTGAATGCGGTTCGGGCGTTCATGCTAAAAGTTGTCCTACATCTTATATTACATACCACCGGAACGGTGATATTTAAAAAATAAAGTGCCTGCTTGATTTATTTATAAAGTCATGAATATCAAAATGTGTTTATTGAAAATTAGAATTTTTATATGGTTTCATGCAAAAAAGATATTCTATTGTAGATATAATATAAATAAAAAATGTACTTTATAAACATTGAGCCGCAGTATATGCAATTGTGTTCTCAAACTTTGCAGACCACCGATGTAAGAGTCAACTTAGAGCCACACTTAAATATTGGACACGTTCCCTGACTAGTGGGAAAATTTGTCTTTATTTGGATTGTATTATTCGACGATTTCTTAATTCATTCGTTTTCTTTTTTAGGAATGTTTCTGTTCGGCTCAAGACATTCTGGAGGAAAAAAACCTTTCGAGGGTTGCTGTTACGGTCAACGCTTTACTTAAATTCCACGTACCTGGTACCAAACTTTCTTCTATTCGATGAAACTAGTCCGATAATTTGCTGTATATAAATGTTAGTATATTATTCATTCATCGAGAATAGCAATATCAAATACAAGGACCATTTTGGACTTTCTTACCATATACTTAATGGAAACGTAGGTCCACAGTTTGTAAATGCAATATCATTATATTCATCCGTTTATTTTTAATTGTGTATTATGGCATTGAAATCTTGTCATTACAGTGCCTTACTTTTCTCGTAATTCATAAACGATTTTAAATCTTCATCTCGTTTTTTTCATCTATATTTATTAGTCACATAAAATCTTACTCCATTTTATGGTGTATTTTTTGCATATTCCCTGCAATTAAATTGTGCGTTTAAAACTCTAAATTGCACATACAGTACTGTAGAAATACTTGTTAATGGAAGTTTTAACTTGTCGTAGTAGATATGATAGTACAGAAAAATTGCGTTTTTACCTGAAAAATTGGACTTTTACATTAGAAAAAACGCACTTTTAGCGTTGAAAAATTGTACTTTTAGCGCAGAAAAATTGCGTTTTTACTAAAAATTTGACTTTTACATTAGAAAAATCGCACTTAGCGTTGAAAAATTGACTTTTACATTAGAAAAATCGCGTTTTTACTAAAATTTGGACTTTTACATTAGAAAAGTAACACTTTTAGCGTAGAAAAATTGGACTTTAACATTAGAAAAATCGGACTTATAGCGCAGAAAAATTGTGTTTTTACTAAAATTTGACTTTTAACATTAGAAAAATCGCACTTTTAGCGCAGAAAAATTTATTGAGAAAAAAATTTATTTTCATCTAAGAAAAATGCAAAAATGCAATTCCCTTTTTTATATTTTTTTCCGATTGGATTTGAAATTCGGAGGAGGAGGGATATCTATTCTCAAGATCCACCTTATATATTTCTAGAATGTATTATGACTATTGAGTTGCAGCATACCATTGAGACGGGTACTCACTAAACTTGAATCCCTGTTCTCTAGTTGCCAAAAGCGAGCGTCGGGCGGCGCTGACGTCTACGCCGAATTAAGACGGGGGTTGAGAAGGCGGCGATAAATGAAGGTCTCTCGGTACCATTGATGCGGCGCAGCGGGAGGAACAAGTCGCGTGTTTGTCATCCCTGTTGAAAAAAAAAAGTTATTTCTTGGAGTAATTAGTAGTTTTTAATTTGACTTGACATGTGAGTGGATAATGAGTTTAAACGTCGATTTACTGAAAGGCGACCGGAGCTGGGAATCGCAGGCTCAGTTCCACAATTTCGAAAGGAACCAACATTACCAGCGCAGGTTGGCCAGCGTAGAAAGGGTAAGTGAATTTCAAATGGACTTTTATCTAATTACTTCTTAATTTGTTTGTCTGCGGCGAAAATTTGCCTCTTGGCCCCTAATTGTTTGACCCGCGTGTTTACAACGTCATTCAGACGGCTTAATTGCTCGTTAAGGGAAGTCGGTTGACGGAGTTTTCCGCTCGGGTACCGTTGCCGGGGAATTGTCCCCTTAGGGCCTATGGGCCTTCAAAAGTGTTACGCTTTGCTGGATCTCAATGAGAATGAAATGATGATGGAAGATAACGATAAAACATGAATGTTTTAGAAATGAACACGAATAAAAGTCGCATTCTTCGTTCAAAATCACGATGTTTTGCAAATACAAAATTTCAATTATATATGTTTTTTATGCTTCGTGATTTTGTTACTCGGGTTGTTGTTTTTTCAGAAATTTTGTATCTGTTTTCATCAAACTATTGCGAAATAAACATTTTAAATATATTAATTTAAATATTTTTACTACGATCGACCATATACAAACTTTCGTTAGATTTAAGCATGGAATAAAAAATTCTAAAACAGTTCTGAACTTGTTTTGTTAACTTCTTTTTTGAAATTTGCTGAAATTAACATTTAGGGAATATATTTCGGAAACCATCCTCATTTTTTTTTAATACCGTATAATCTGTAAAGAATATTCAATTTTGATATAGTCAAAACTATGCTCAAGGAAATTACATGTACGAGACTCAAAATGTGTTTTGAACAAAATTATGATCAAGTTTCTCAAATTTGTGACTAAATTTTAAGTTGCGTATATTCAGAAGACTTAATTTTAGTCGAATCAGTTTTAAAATTATGAAGTTTAATACACGTGTTTTTAATTGACAATTTGTAATACAACACTTGTAGTTTGAACTGATTTTAATATCAGGATTCGTGTTTTATTAAATATCCTATTTTCATATGCACGCAATACTATATTTCGTGTACTTCATAATGTCAATTTTCTAATGAAACAATAGTTATAACTAAATATTTTATGAACGATATACTATACTGTATTTCATGTACATGGCATTTTTCCTTCTGGAAAATCCAATGATTTTAAATATCGGCAAAATATCTTAATAAATATGTAATTATGTTTAAATTATTAAATATATGTGCGTTCATAACCAATTAAGCATCGTTATTTTTTTCTAAAAGATCAGTGCGCTTATTTACTAAAAATCGTATGTGCCAAAATATCCAAAAATGTAAAATTTGGTGTTCGTTAAGAGAAACATTAATTAATATGTACAAATTTTAAGTTATAACTGTTGTAACAAATTTTGATACAATAGGCCTAATACATTTACTGGGAATTTTGTTGACAAGTTTACATGCATGACTTTCAAGAATCATTACATGTATGCGCATATGCATGCATCCATGCATGGAAGAATTAATTTTGTGAGGTTCTTATCTGGAAATTAATCTCGGGTTAAATATAATTGTCTAGAATATGACAGGGATAGTTTTCTTACATAAGATTCTGTTAATATGTTCCATGTTGATACTTTTAATATGCTCCATATGAAATCATCATGACATGCATGTTACTGTCGTGATATTCGTTTATAGTTTATATTTGCAAGTTCATGTTTCGGGCATAAGCAGCTCATAGTATGTACAAAATAAAGACCTAGGTCTCTAAAAAAGGTCTAACTTGTCAAATGTACCATCTAAATACAAGTTACTTGACTTATTCGTGTTTTTAAAAATTATTTTAATGGTGAGACTTAACGGTGATTTGTACAACGTATTTATAACAAATAAAGAAATGCAAGCATTTAAACAAGAATTATTAATCCATTTTGGATTTTTAGTTTATTTATTAGAACGGTTGGATTTTCTACATGAAAATCAGAATACCAAATTTGGAACAGAATGCACGTGAATACCGAATTTGGAATAGATTGCACGTGCAGACCGATAGAACGCGCATGCAGCTTACAGTGAGTGCACATTTTTAGTGCCTTCGCCTAATTGTTTCAATTTTTAAAAATAGTATAAAGTATAAAAATATATAGTGTAAGTTCGGGCGTTTTGTACATTGAAATGCAGAACTTTGAATCTGGTTCATGCATGGTTATTTCTTGACCTACTTTTGTCAGCAAGTAAGTTTGTCCTATATTTTAGGAAAGGCACTGATTGTATCCGTCGATAGCTCAGTTGGTAGAGCGGAGGACTGTAGTGGTAATGGCTTATCCTTAGGTCGCTGGTTCAAATCCGGCTCGACGGAAATATTTTTTTTGTTAAAAATGTATGAAAATTCTTTGAGAATTACGCGCACATTTCACTAATATGCACGTCAAATTTTGGAAAACTAAAATGAAAACTTGTAACTAAATGAAGTTTCAAAGACTTTTTATAATTTTTTATTTTTTTCTTTCGTAGAGTTAAAAGCCATGAGATTGGTGATTTTCCCAGTTAAAACTAGACAAATTTTAAGTAGTGTTACTTTTATTAACAGTGGCAATAATTGTAGTTTTAAATAGCCGATCATGGGCCATTTTTGATTTACGTATTTTTCATGTGTATCTGGTCTGGTCAAATACATAAATTATCCGTGGAAATATTATTTTTTACATGAATTTTATCCAAAAATTTCATGACTTTCTGATATACCGCAAAGTTGTTTTCTAAAATGAAATTTTTTGCTTATTGTCTGTAGTTTGTATAGCCTCGTATTCTAGTATTTTTCAACAGTTGTGCCGCAACAATTTGAGGCCTAGGGTTTGTGTGCCGTGAGTTGACATAAGGTTTGAAAAACACTTCCCCAGTGTCCCAAAAATGAAATCAGGAATGTTATTAAATATATCACTGGTTGATTAGGGTGCCGTATTCATGGTAAGGCTAGTTTTCCATTTGAGGTGGCATCGATTTGTAACAGCTGAATACGGGCTAATCAATTGTTGTTATCTCTTGCCAGTTCACCACAAGATTAATATCAGCGAATCGATTTGCTACTCATTCACCATCAATTTGTAACCACTTTGTTCCTATGATGTTGATTCCCATACGACAGCAATCAGTTTTTTTATCATAAGTCACAAACTAGTGGTATTTGTTGAATAACGACCACTTTACTAGCATGTAGTGGGACCAGTTCACAACCAGTACATCAGACATTTATGATGTAGTGATACATTGTCAGAATATTCCCAGTAGTCACTTGTTTTTTCATACACGATTACCTACCACCTATAAAGTCAATTTGAACAAAATCTGACTCACATGATGATATCCACACCCTGTATTCTTTTCACCCAAATTGAAAAAATTGGTCCAGTGGGTCATATTAGTGATGGGTGATCCTCTATCATATATTGACTGGCTGATCAGTGAGACCTCTCCCCATCCTTACAAATACATCATATACTACTGCATCGTCCATACCATGTGCAAACAAGGTTGTGTAGCCAATGTCAACATGTTGGAACAAGCTTAGATATCGTATATGTCAACTTTGCATAATTGACGAATTCACACTGATGCGCGGAACTGTAGGGATAATCCCCAATTGTTCTTTTTATTGTTGCCACACCTAGTGCATTTGTGCCTTTATCTGTTGTGATACACTTTTTTGTGAAATTTGTGAAATTGTTTAATCCCTGTCATGTTTAGTCTTCCATTCATCGACATAAAAAGTCACATGTTCACGTATATATTGGGTTCCCACATTTGTTTTTTAGAAAGAAATTCCCTGACTTTCCAGGTTTTTCCAGAAAAATGTTGAATATTTCCATGACAGTGAAAAATGTAACACTTCATATTCCAGGACCAATTTGAAAGCTCCCTGACTTCCCAGTTCTCTTCCATGGCATTCTCAAATTACCTGACATTCCAGGTTTTTCCAGAAAAATGTTGAATTTTTCCATGACAGTGAAAAATTAACACTTCATATTCCAGGACCAATTTGAAAGCTCCCTGACTTCCCAGGTCTCTTCCATGGCTTTCTCAAATTCCCTGACATTCCAGATTTTTCCAGAAAAATTTGAATTTTCCATGAATATTAAAATTAACACTTGATATTCATATTCCAGGAATCAATTTGATCAATTCCACGGCTTTCTCAAATTCCATGACACTCCAGGTTTTTCCAGGTTGTGGGAACCCTCATTTATAGGTTTTCAGACATATATGGGACATAACATAGTACATATGTATACGGCCCTATGTCATTTTTCCACCACCTTGGAATGCGCGTTTTATATTCAACCAATGGTAGCCTCAGTAGCCTGACCCTAAAATCCCAAGACGAATGAATGACCCTACACGGTCAGTTTTGGCATGTCATCTCTTTAGGAATCCATGTTAGATTCGTATATCTTCTGAAAGAATAGTGTAGGCTACTATACTTGAGAGTAATATTTTGTTGAAAGGGCCTTCCACGTTTACCATTTGCTAGGTTTCCACGCGTTCAGATTTAAGTATAATCTAGTTTTAAGCTCGTCTAGAAGTGGCTGCTTATCATTGGCAATGGCTCGTTCTTTTGAAAAACATTGGCCCGTTAGCAAATCCGAGCTCGGCACAAAAGCTCGAGCAATAATTAACTCATCTACATAAAATGCTAATGCGCTTACATCAGCGGTGATATTAATGATGACTAAGATTAGCAGCGTTGTTGCGCAAACAACACTCAAGTAATTATTCCCATTTGCACACCTTTTTATGAAGACGTCAAGGAGGGAGAGTGCTCAGGCGATATGACTTACTTTTCCTCATTAATTCCCAGTTTATATTTATTAATAATGCCTCGGTGAAGCCAACACCAACGATGGCATATATTCAAAATGGCCGACCGAATATTCTTCATAGCAGTATGGCTTACATTATAGAAAATTAACTTATCACTTTCGTTATCAAATGACTAGTTCACTTGAAAATTTCATATTTGGATATTAAAGTTAGAACTTGGGAGTAACAATGGAGTTGTAGAACTTTAGTTATGATTTTTCTGAATGCAAGTTGACATTTTCTTCAAGAAAACTTAGGAAAAGTTTTGAAGTTTCAACTCATAATTGAAGATAACGAATATTGAGAGAATAAAACAAGATATATTGTTACCAGTTTTCTTACTTTGCTCAAATATTTATATTTCATGAATGCAGTATCCAATTGTACACTGCGAGTCATAAAAAAGTAGAACCCATTAAAAATAAATCACAACTTCGTGAAAAATGATTCGATTTAAATGAAATTTGGCACTTTCATAGAACAATAGTGTAGGAACAAAAAACTTGTTCCGGATGCGCAACAAATCTCGGATTTTTTTCATTTTTTAACAAGACCGTGCTCGAGAAACAGTTGAACTGCTGCAACGGGGAACGCCACAGTTCATCGCACCCAACACAGTCCGGACACGAATCCGGTGGACTACAAAGTTTGGGGAGTTCTCCGGGAAAAGGTTTTCAAATCGACGATTAATAATATCGAAGACTCGAAACTACGAATTAAGAAAACTTGGATCGAACTCAACCAGCGTATAATCGATTCGTCAAACCAAGAATGGCGCGTTAGACTCCTGGCTTGTGTAAAGGCCACCGGAGAACATTTTGAGCACATTTTATAATTCATTTTTGTTCCTACATTATTGTTCTATGTAATTGCCGAATTTCATTTAAATCGAAGCATTTTTCACCAAGTTGTGATTTTTTTTGACTGGGTTCTACTTTTTTACGACTCATGGTATATGTGAGGGCGTATAGCAGATATCAACTGTGACAGTACTGTTTCTAGATACTGTACAAAGACACCAGGTGTGTCAAAACTTAGTGGATGATTTCTCCAATTAAAAGGAGCCATGTTTTACGACAATTTGCAGTTCTTTCATTTTTCTAGCGGGCACCAATGTTTGCAATGTCGTCGACGTTGAAATTGAGCAGTATCATCAGTTCGTCACCCATTTTGGAGCGTGCAAAAGGAGCAATCCTATTAGCTTTTATTGTTACAACCCCCTGGGCTCCAATTGAGAAAATCAGATAAAGTGGAGCCGGGAGAGAGAGAGGCAAATCGCCAGAGATTAAGCACCAGCCCAATAATCGCTCCATTATGCCAACAAAACGACTTCCACCCATCGTCAGATGCTCGCAAAACACTGCAATGTGGACGGGATACCACTCAACATCTCAACTCGTGGTTTAAGAGGAAAAAACCTGAAACTGACCTCACTCCCCAATGGACGTGCTAAGAATTCCAAAAAGGACCAATGTTCTATAGTTTTCCCTTTCAATCTACTCCACACTCTAGCATTTTCAAACAAACTATATATCTATTGTCTGCGAAGCTGAGAGACCCGCCATAAATGACGTTGGTGGAGCTTGACCAGCACATTTTCCAACCCTTTAATGAGTTTTGAACATGATAAGAACATGTAGGAAATTTGCATAATTTCACACATGTTCACATTTGATTATTTACAGAAAAAAAATTACACACAAAATTTACTAAAAGTTGATTAGATGTGTACTAATTTTTTATTACGTCAGATCAGCTCTGATGGTGTGTTGTTTGTTATATATAAGAGGTCATTTAAAATGAACGTCCTCAAAAAGAGGGGGGTATGGGGTCTGGTATGTGGACAGGGGGGTATTTTTCAGTTTTTGGACACCGGAAGAAATGTGTCCCCAGTCCCAAATGTACTTGAATTTTTAAAACATCGAGAAAGTTAGGATTTATGCCCAACTTTTTGATAAACACCAATTTTATGCTGGAATTCCCCCCTTCGAGGTCAGGACATTTCCGTTAATCAGAAAAATCTGGAAGAATATCGTGGAATGGGTAGCGAGACGGGTGCTTGGAAACTTACAGGATGGGCCTTTGTATGTTTCAACACATTTTCTGGACACTTTACTATTAAAAAAAAATAATTAAGGACGTCAATAAAGGGGAAGGGGGTTCTGGGTTAAAATGGACATGAGGTGAGGGGTGTGGTCAGTTTTTGAAGGAATTTCTGGGCTGTCCTTTTTCAATGTCCCCTTGGTTCATTCCCATACCCGCCTGGTCGAATTTTGAATTAAGTGCACCATGTCCAGATACAGTATACTTCAGAGGTATAGCCATCATGTGTGGCAATAAGCACTTGTGCAGATCGGACTCATTCCATTGTTCGAGTGTCCGCAATATACGATGGTAACATCTCGTATGGACTCCATCAGTCATAACAGTGCTGATGTATCACAAAGTGGAGGAGGGAGGGGTTGTTTTTAATATGTGCCAATATTTGCTAGCAAGAAGGGATCTCATCACTGCGCATCAATGCACTCTCTCAATATGGGATGCAGCCCTCGTTATTTCGCGTTGATTGATGTTGTAGCCATAAGTTGGTGTGTACGCTAATCACCTAATCCGGGTGCGATTTCCATCTCATTTCCGACGACTGTTCAGCATAAGTGTACCCCTCCTGTGTTTGCTGAATTAATGATGTTGTAATGCCATGCTGGTGTCGATAACGCCAGCCGACAATTTACTGTCGGATTAACACGGGACAAACAGGGTTGCCCATTCTTCTCACTGCGTCGCGATGCCCTTGTGGAAGTGTTCTTGAGGCCCCATGGAGCCATGAGTGGCGAAGGACTTCTCCACTCATCCTTGTGAAATGAGCTACTATTAAGAGTATATCGTTTTCTAGCTCTCTCTGGACGATATGGAGTTGACTAAAAAGGTTGTCGTAATCTTCCCCCCCCCCTCCTAAAAATCCACAATTGTCTTATGAGGGATCACAACCCTTTCCTTTTCAATCGGTCGGACTTGCGAAGATACTCACAGTTGAATGAGGGAGGTTTGGGTGGGGGTGAGAATTGTTTGGGGTGGCTTGAT
>JAQGAE010000048.1:0-69352 GCA_034696685.1 Julus scandinavius | reverse complement strand
TGCGCCAAGTGGGAATTGGCACGCATTTTTGTCCGCAATGAGCGAGCTCATGTGTGCTGTGAGTTGTGCGCGACTTTGATAGGAGCAACATGTATAGTAAACATTTCCTCTATTTCAAAATTGTTTTTTGATGTGAACACCATGCTTTGTCAAACCTGTTTATCGAAACATGTTCATGGAAACACCTTTTGGCAAATAAGTTTGCAGAAACCCAATGTCCGTGTCGTGTTTACCGTGATCTGTACTCGTCATTATGAAAATCACACTCATTTTATAGACCGGTGCTGGTGAAAACATTAATAAATAATGTTACTAACCCACTTAGCTTAGTAACAACTTCAACAGAAAATTACCAATTTGGAAATTTTTTGGGAATTTTCCTACTCAGGTTTCGAAGTTATATAACCAAAACTCATTATCTGCGCCACTAGATCACACCTCATATCTCCATTAAAAGAGTTATAATGGCTAATAAAACACCTAATCGATTGGTATCTCCATTAACTAAATTCGATCAACACGTAGCTATGGAGCCTATCGTTACTTTTGATATTGACCCGCTTACCCAGAAAATCTGAAATTATAATCCAAAAACACTCAAGGCTTATGGCTACTAATGGGGATAGCATTTAGTATTATCTCAAGTGTTAAGTGTTTAGTATATCTGCAGCCCTCTTGTCCTTTTTGTCAAAATGAAAAGTGAAGGCCAGAGCATTATTATCATTCAAATGGATGTTTTAATTGCGAAGGTTACCAGGGGCTTAGCTAGATATGGCTGCCATCTATGGGTACAGAGAACGAATCAAACAACATATTCGCCACGTACATTATAACCTGCAACTATATACCAATATTCGACAATGTCAAAACTTATCCATGTTTATTAGAACATGTGGAATATTTGTTCTGATACGGAATACTTGTTCTGATTAAACATGTTCTGATATATGACTTCACGAGTTGGTCAATCCACGATTCAATTTCACAATAGGGTCCATTTTCTTAACGAAACAATGATGAGATGGTCAGTCATGAGAACAGATATTGGGGTTTAGTACCGTGTTCCCAGCTTGAGTAGGTCATGGCCGTGTTTCCCCCCCCCCCCCCGTATTGCCCGTAGTCCCGTATTGCTATGAATGCATTACGGTTAACGAGAAAAAAATAGGTCAGAGTCTCGATAAATCTGTTTATATTGATGTGACCGGTAGTGAATCAAAGCTTTGGCCAACAGTTAGACAGTTGCTGTCCGTGAACTTACCCCGCCTCGTGACACTGCCCTACATTTTCGTTAGTGAAAAGACAAATTCAAGATGGCGGCCGACAACTGTTTTCGAGAGAAAACGGCTTTTATGTCAAACAGAAATTAATTCAAATTTGAAACGTGACCACCTTGACCAAAGTGGACGTTTAAGGGTTATGGAAACCACCAAAAAAAATAAAATGTGCACGGAACGATTGGCCCACATTTTGCATGACGGAAAACCGTGACAAAAAGTAAATGTAGTTGGAAATAGCACATGTGCCAGAAATCACGTTTCAATTACAAGCAACTCGTTAAGGGGAGTCTTACTTATTGTTTTTATCTCGACATCGACACAATCCGTTTAATTTCATTTTCAAATGTTATTGTTATCTGACGTACTCGCCCTAGGCTTCATTTTCACTAACGAAATTAATGGGCAATTAAAAACTCTATTAATTAACCTAACTATGAAATACAAAGCTTTGATTGAAGACCCGTAATTTTTAGTGAAATCTAAAATTTTTTTTTTTTTTAAATTTGCTATTTTTTTATAACTTGCAATTTAAAATGGTGACTTCCTTATTCACCTATTATTATAAAATTAGCAGGAAATTACATTAGAATTTTTGAGGAAAATTGTTAAAATCTGACCGTAACTACAGATGGGTTTTTGTTACAACCCACCTATTAATTTTTCTTCTAACATAAATTTAAAAAAAAGTTTGGATAAAATATATATAGTGGAACTTACCATGGGTTTGATCATGCTGAACAAGTGCTTTTCCGTCCTTCCCTCCACAACCTTGTCAGTCTCTGTTTGATGGACAACCAACATAAAGTCATCACGACAACCTCCAAATGTCTCCATTGATTCATATGCATATTTGGTAATCGGGTGCTGAAGGAGAAAAAAAAAATGCTAATTAGTTTTGGTTTACTCGTATGTCATTTGCAACTTTTTAGTGGATTCATTTAGGTCATGGCACAATGGACAATATTGAAGAAATAAAAAAATATCCGTAATATGGGACATAAAAAAACTTGGAAAATGATGAAATAGACCACCTGGATTTCATTTTTATCCTCCTCTACAGCAGCAATATCAACTTATATTCATTGGTTGGATGACAACGTTTGTCATCGTGTCCGAAAATATATTTGTTGGGAGTTAATTTGTTGATGTATTAGACCATGCCAGTGGCTTCGATGGATTGCCATTTCATTGAACACAATCTGACAAGAGCCAATAGAAATCAATCGCTAGCTCAACAAAACCCAAGAGCAGATTAAGTCACCACCAATTCACTAAGTAAACAGTATATGTATCACCATACAAAACACGAACAGAATTGAGCAACCAACGACATCAATGTGTCTCTATCAATATAAGGAAACAATTGAGAAAAAAAAAGTATTAAATGCAATTGAATATCGAGCAATTAGTCTGGTTCATTGTGTCGCTTGTTTCCATTAGGCTTAGCGAATAAAGTTATTGGTATTAAGTTAATGAAAATTACTGAAAAATAATATAACTCAAAGATACCGTATGTTATGTTGAAACTCTGGGCCAATTTTTATTTATTATTTTATTTTTTCTTGGAATTCTTAAAAAACTTCAATAATTATGACCTGAATGAAGTTGACGAGTTCACATAGAATTAACCCTACTCTTTCCGAACATGTCATTATTTTGACTCCTTAATTAACATGTGCAGGGATATTCCTATCAATTTGCGTCCCAAATTTGTGTAAATTTCAATGGAATATACTAGATAATATAATACAAGCAATAAACTGCTGTCCCAATTAAGAGAAATCCACTGTAATTCGACTACTCAGTGCAATTTGTTTATTGAAATTTTCTCCCCTGTCTGAAAATGTTTATAACGATGACCTGGACTTTGAGATTCACCACGTGAAAGCTGCAAAAACAAAGTTGGAGGTGAATGGACACCAGAGGAGAATTCGGTCATTTGGTACAAATACTTATTTGTCTTTTGGCATAATATTTATCACATCCTTCTTTGCTCTCCGGAAATCATTATACTAAGTGGGACAAGTCCTTTGAACGCCTATAGGTGGCAAAGAATTGATTTGTGGTTTCAACAGAAAAACGCCTATGGAAGAAGAAAAATCCTAGAAAAATGCTCACTTCTTGCAAATGACATTATACGAGAGAACTGGACTTTTTCTCGGAAAAAAAAACTATACTGCGACGACTTAAAGATGATGTTAACTGTGTCTTTGGTTTTTGTGTGCCGCACAACACAGCTGATGAATGATTTAACTCATTTCTGGACATTGCCACAAAAAACTGTTCGTTTCATTGGTAGAAGAAAGTAGAAATGTGAATCTTTTGATTTCTAGGAAAAGATGTTGGGATGATCAATGATATCAAGACTATCATCAACATAGCATACAGAGAAGTGCCTCAAACGAAGTGTTTGGGGCCTGGGGCGTTATGAGACTAGTTCAGAGCCTTCTGACAAGATATGGTGACATCATGGTTGATGTGGTTGATGCACATAATTATTCGTGGTAATTACGAATGAAAATGACACGTGTAACCACCAAAATGTGCGTTGATATTATTTTGATGATAATTGCAGAACTCTGGCATTTCAGAAACCTCTTATGAAATTAAGCTAGGGACTTTATGTCTGGTTTGCCTTCTGTATAATTATGATAACTTGAAAGGCATTAAACTATTGAAGATTTTTAAACTTCATTTATTTTTCATGTAACATGTGGATTATTTAAAAAAATATAATATCGTAAATATTAATACAAAACCATATCTGGTTTATATCGTACTAAGTTTCTAGTTTGTTCATTTCCTTAGCATGCCATAAATATTTAAAACATGTTTTGCTGAGTGCATTAATCCACAAAGTTTCAATGAACCAAAAATATTTAAAATATTTTCAATATTCTCACCTACAAACTCACAAGTTAAATTTCCACATAAGTGAAAATAGCATCTCTCATTAATTTTACATAGCCGATATTATGTATGCACATACATATATAGTATGTCGCAAAAACTTGCAAGACTACTATACTAGACAAAAGTATTTCTACAGTAGAAGCTCCCCGTCGAGTTTTCATGGAAATGTTTCTGATTTTCCACAGCAGCTCAACGAGTGAGAGGCAATATTTCTTGAATTGGTCATGCCATCATGGAAGAACAATCATTAATCTTCAGACATTTGCGAACCAGCTATTGGACGTTTCTCAAATACATTACACAGAATTGCACCTGGGGTCTGTCGACTAGGTTTGCAAACGGTATGGTCATGCAATCACATAGTGTGAAGCTCAATGAGCATGAGCTTAGTTTACTAGACCAAAGTTTGTTTATGATGAAAGCCAAGGGTTTTGACCATGTTCTGTAACGTCATACATGACATTTCAGTGGTTAAATATGACCAATAATAGGGTCTACACATGGCACATACTACATACAAGTCCATACCTGTTTTTTTATTATAACGTTTCCACTACAAATTCTTGAACCCTACTCCAAGATTCTGCAGCACACTTGGGGACCCTTGGCGGCACACCGGTTGAAAAGCACTGCTTTATATAAAACCAGTTTTAGCTATACTTTCGGCAGCCATTTTTAGGTAGAGAGCAAGCCTTCATTGTGCTTGTTTTCCAGAGTTAGATGTCAGAAGCCATTTCTAAAATTTCTCTCACTTTTCCTGCTTTTTTTCTTCTTCTCTTTTAAGTATCATTTCGAGGATTTGAGCCATTTGAAGAGATTTACCTCCGAGAACATTGGCAGGGGGCTTTTTTCTTTTTTTTCCATTGCGGCCTTTTCCACTACACTAACATTATCGACAAAAGTCATAACGCAGATTTAAGACGTGTGCAGCTTGCTGCAAGCTCAACATCAAAATCAATGCACTTACTTCCTACGTTCCCACAAAACCTATGGTAGAAATAACACCAGTTAAATAAAATCGAAAATCTTAACATAGAAAAGCACAAAAAACCCACACAAAACAATACAAACATTGTAATGCGATGCCGAGATGCCATTCAAAGAGGAAAGCCATTATGGACGTCCACTAATGATTGTATTTTTCAGTTTTTGGTTTTTCTGTTTACTTGAGTTTGAAAGTTCAATGAAAGGTAGAGGGACACCAAAGAAATGTGTCCCCAATCCCAAATGTACTTGAATTGTTAAAACTTTGGAAAAGTCTAGAATTATACTTAAAACTTGTGTTTTAAACAGCATGCAGTTTTATGCTGGAATATCTCTTCCAGATCAGGATATTTCCGTTAATCAGAAAAATCTGGAGATATGTTAAAAATGTCCTATTTATTAAAATATGCAATTTGAAATGAAAATATTTAAAATGGTGCATTTAAAATGCAACAAATCTGATGAAATATTTACGAGGTTTTAATTTTTTATTTAAAAGGAACTGAATGCGGATTTGTTATTCCGCAAACCTTAATTATTGATATCTGGATAGAGTTTCAAAATGATACGGCTGGAAGTACATATGGAATTAGATCTACATCTGTATATATTAAATCAAGCGAATTTTCTGTGATTAATTACATTTCAATGGCCAACCAAATTATTCCAATTTCGGAATGACAATTTGCCCCATTTTAAATGCATTTTCAAACACAAAAATGATTATCTGTGACACATGATGATCTTTTTGAAGTATATAATTGAAATTATGAACTCAAAACATTCAATTTTCACCAGATATTGCATTCCCTATTTCAATAAAGACAGTTTGCATCTCCGGATGCTTAAAAATCAAGGGCCTATTTTGCGAGCAATGTCAATTGCATTCAAATTCTATTAACTTTTAATGAAGTGAGGAAATTTCAGCACTATCCTTTCGTCATCGCCCTCTCTTATATGCAAATCGGACAAAACGATGGACTTTGGGGCCAATAAATTCAATCACAACTAAGGGATCCCAATTTAAAATGAGTTTTGACGAGGGCGGTCAACTGTGATTTTTCAATATAAAACTTAATAAATTGTAGTCTGATATTGATTTTATGTGCTCCTAATGACGTCTATTTTACGGGATACTTGCATACAGAATAAAAAAAATGCCACTCATAATGTATAAATGGGCTCCTATATGCGGGAGCATTTGTATACAAGAGGGGAATCCCCCTCCTGTGGCGCTAAACGCAGTTTGCAAATCTCTTCTCAACTTTAGGGTTGACAACATGGCAGAAACGCCGCCAGGAGGCCATTGGACCCTGCAGTGGCCTACAGGGATGTCAACCATTGAGGGTTGTTCAAGTATGAAACAAAAGTGGGTCTCTTTTGAGTATTAAATTCAAAAACATTATAACAGAACTGGAGTATAACCTATGATGTACATCATATGCTTAGGTCGATTTTATTCCATGGAAGAAAAAAAAGGTGAAAAATTGCTAAAAATATCCTTCTTTTGTCAATTTATTGTGCTATCCTTACGATAAATGGAATATATAAAAAAGTGTAACTTGGGTTTTATTATTCACCAACAGCTGTAACATGTTCTCAACATGTTTGTTACATTATTACACATATGTGTATAGAAGAAGAATATGATTGGCAAAATACTGTATATTGCTTAGAAGACTGTTTCTTACTATACAAAATATACTATAATACAACTATCTTAGATTTCTATATTCAAAGAAAAATATTTTCAGAAATCATTTGAATATATAGTTACAAATTTTGCAAATTTACATTCTGGAATATAAGAAAGCAACATTGCAGATGCAAGAATACATTATAGAATTTTGATAAATACATATCAGATTGCCATTAAATTCATAACCTGCAATGCAATGACTAAAATCCATGTATTTAAAAGTATTATTCACAAAATGTATACAGCTGGCAAATGTTGTAAAATAATTCTGTGTTAAACAAGCTCTAATTTTGCCAGTTATCTTTTGTATTGATTATGTTTGTAAAAGAAAAGCATGTTGAAGTGGACAGTTTGAGAATTCATATTTAAAGGTAACATCTTCCATACAATTTGTTCTTGGACAACATAAGCATACATCGGTATCCGCAATCAGATATCAACAGAATGTGAACAGCGAGACAGATATAAGTTGCATTTCAGAAGCATTTTGTAATTTAAGTCAAAATTTCAGATGGCAAAGAAGGGTCTGCAAGATGCATTAAGAGTAATTCTAGAAAGGAAGACATTTCGTAAAGTTTCCAGTCTTAAAAAAAAAGTGCGTCACCCGAGCACCGAAACAATGAAAAGTGAATGATGAAAAGATGATGTCTTAATAGGAGGAAACAATGAAAAATCATCCAGATTGCGAAGCAGTAGAATAAGTTCAGCGAGTGAGTAGTAAAACATGGCAGTAATAATATATGATGTGCTATGGCAACATTACAAACCGAGACCCCCAGATTACAGTTGCCCTGCCTTGACATTGAACAAGACTATATCGATTGCAACGAGTATCTCAAGCAGTTTGGAAAATTTTAAGGCCTTCTTAGTTTATTTAAAAAAAAATTGTCAGGGAAACGCTGGTGCCTATAAAGCTTAATGTCATTGTACGTGATATTGGGAATATATTATAGCGTGTTTCAGATGGAGTTTTCTCCAAGCAACCCGCTTCATTTTCTACCTCTAAAGTTATCAAGTGATTCTCCAAATTGTTGTTACCATGACGAAATTAATGAAGTAAAAAAGTAGTCCAGTCAACTTTACACGATCGTTTACGTTAATCTAATTACGCACCATCAGGACGATGCATCTTAGCAAATTCAACTTTAAATCAAGACGCCATATTGATTAACCATCTTATTTTAAAATATTTTCATTTGTTATGTATACAGTTAGTGCCCACAGTGAGATTTCGAAATAAAGATGTTTCTGTTCCAAATTATATTAAAATATGTAAATTTACGATATGCTTTTTATGCAATAGAACCATGTAATTTTGTATATATACATTTAATCTATGTCTAAAACTAATTTCGTTGTTGTTATACGGTATAAAGAATGCACTGGAAACATTACATTAAAATGACATCCATTTTACCACATTAAATATAACAATAAAAAATTAATTTTTTTCATATTGTAATCTAAGTCAGATTTTGAATAATAAATACACTATTTTATAATAATCAAAATATATATCAAATTACTGGTATCAAAATACTTTAAATATTAGAAATATTATAACTTTTTCGGATAATAGAAACAATGAATGTTATGGTTCATGGGACTGGTCACATAATAAGGGCCGTCCATTACTGTGTAATTCTACATTTTAAAATTGACATTTTCATAGGCATATGCATAGGCATTAATATTTAACTAAACTCACTGGTGACGTATATGCTTAAGATAAATTTAAACCTATTTCAGTCAAATTTAATCGATGGCTGTTTACATTTGCGAACTAATTTCGTAATTATCTATCTAGCATGTATTGCTAACTCCCTACAAAAAAATATCGATTTTTCCACAAGGACCTAATTCCACTGAGGCCGTAAATTTGAAATTTCAGCGAAAAATGCCATCAGGATGCAATTCCTGATCGCATCATACGAAATCGAGCTTCTAATTTATATAAATTTTTAATTAAAGTGCAGTCAATTTACTTACCATAGTGTTGTAATCTAATAAGGAAATGCCTTCGTCGTTGACAGCTAACCAAACATTGGGCTGCTCCACTGTCTTCAGCTATAGAAATAAAAAAGAGGGTCAATTAACGGTACTTTATTGGCAATAAAATCGATGCAAACTATACGAGATATGCGAAAAAATCAACCTTCAGTTTATTGTGCAAAAACAATTTCCTGCAAATAAAGTTATTAGCTCGAAAGAGAAATCGATTCTCCGATAGCGCGATCGCCATTATGCGCTTTAATTGCACTTTATGAAAATTCAATTAAACCATTATTAAAAGGCAACAAAGTCCTTTTCACTGCACCTTAAAACCTATTATACGAGACGCTGCATTGCATTTATTTGCTCTGCACACCTTAATTAAAAACGTTTATTATCGTGATACCACCATGCAACAAGATGCAAGCCTATTACATGTAAAATTCATTAAAATGCTAATTTTGAAAACGAGTTTGATGCTGGTTTTTCTATTGAAATTGGGTCTATTGATAAGTATTGAAACACCACTGAACCTGGCAATCGATGCATAGTGCCCTAACCTAAACGTGTGCATGATGACCTTTATCTCTCAGCTTGAGGAGAGGTATTGCAAGCCAGTCATAATAATGTACTACAAGGTCTTAGTCACAGAATCCATTACATTCTCAAGAAAGACTCAAAAAAAAGACAAAGATTTAAAACTACTAATTATCTGAAACAACCGAACTCAAAGAAATGGTTTTAATGCGGCAATGAGAATTAGGGTAAAAATGACTTAAAAAGTTAGTGCTTTTAGACTCATCATCTTAAATGTATGCAAAAAACTAATTAAAAAAGTTTGTCGCTGTAGCGTTTAAGATTTCGACGTGTGCCCACAATGCCCCAATGACTGACAGCGCCTCTGAAATCCTAAGTTAATAAACAAAACCTTTTGCAATTCGTTGGGGAAAATGAGCGCAGAAATGAAGATTAAGCCATTTTGGTTTGAAATTTGCACCCTAAGATCGGTGGTTGTTGAGAAGCTAATATTTCACGCCAAAGTTGCCATAGAAACCTCTCCAGCAGAAGACTAATCAGAGCAAGTAGCATGAACCAAGACCATGGAGAAAATGCAGAGAGAAAAGAAGTGCACAAGGACCGAAAACCTCGCTATTTTCCACTTCTATGTCTGTGTGCAATTTCAAGTTTTGTTGCATCTTTTTTTTTCTGTGTGTTTCTTTCATCGGATGTTGATGTTGTTGTTGCTACTGCCGTTATAGGAATTCGTCCAATTGCATCAAGTTGTGAAGAAGAGCGTTTTTCACGAAGCCAGAGCACAGTTTGCTGCAACATCAATTTTCCTGATCAACGATGCCATTATATACGAGGGATAATCAAAATGTTCTTCTAAGCGTGCTATGATTATTTATGAAATCCCTAGCAGCTCGTAAAAGCAGTTTCGGATGAACATTTATAATAGACGTTGCCAGAAGAGTCTTACACGAAATTTTACATCGTTAGTTTTCGTGTCTATTAAAACCGCGAACCGAGGATCGCAAATTCGTTCAATTTCTCCGGTAAACAAACGAAGGAACAAACTCGACATATTACCTTAATAGAAAGATGCATTTTACATCTTCATTGCGTGAAAGGCCCTTTGGATGTTGCTCATCTGAAAATCATTTCAAATTTCTAAGAGTTTTAGTGGAGTCTATTCTGTCTTTACGCCACTTCAACTGAAGAAGTAAACAAATGAGTTTAAATAACGAAATACACATTTTTGAAAATGCATGTCCCAGAGCATTTACCAGAGATACAATTTTGGAATATATATATATATATATATATTTGCGCATCGGTAAAATCTGATCCTACTCCATAAAGCAATTTCTTCAATTGCTTCATTATTAAAAGAAACCTAATACTTCAAAAACAACATTCAAGTTATTGCAAATACGAATCAGTTTCATTTAATTTCATTTATACTGTTGAGACGACAACAGTTTGAGACAAAAATCGTGCGAATTCAAATACAATCATGGGAATATAACAAACCTTTACAGGTATATTTCTTCGAAAAATTCTTTGGCATAAAATCTGCAATAAACTGAAGTAAACATCTCAAAATTTATTTAAGCATTATTTTAATGTACATATTCACTAGCATTAGTTAATGTTTAAAATTTACCAAACTAGAAATAGGAGAGACCACATTAATTTCTTGACTAATTATACCCCATTTCTATTCTTAACATCATAATTATAACTTGATTATTGTTTTGTCAAAATTAAATGTACCACGAACTGCAGTTCTGACAACTTCTACAGCCACAGACGTAAATTGAAGAGGAAAAACAAAAAGCAGCACGAATACTTGCAGAACAAATACTTGTATATATGAATTCGCAAATCTATAGCCAAGACCATCTCGGCAAAACAATAATTCTTATCAAAACGCGAATTTATTTAAGCATGACCAGAAGGCATGTTTCGGAAGTCATTAACATCGCTTGTGACAGCGAAAACCGCATCATTGGTTCGCATATCCAAGTGTCAATTTGCGGAAGAAATCAGAGTGAATTTCACGCTAAGGTCCAATTGCAACGCTGAGTTACAAAAGCCAGCATCGCCATTGTCATTTGATTTTACCCCATTCTGAAAGACAAACCAGATCCTTTGTTGTTGGCCATGGAATCGATAGGTAGCCGGATCAACCAATATAACATTCCCTAATACACTGTATTCAGAATGCCTTTCAAAACGTGGTTAGACTGCGGCTATTACTCGTATGAAAAGTATTGAAAACCAGACGATGACCGCCACCACCTTGTGTCATCGCCATGGGTTAAGCAGAGGATGACCTGGCTCAAAACGCGGCTGACCCATTAACCCCATTTGCGAGGATAAAAATGTCTTAATGAAGAATCTGCGCCCAATTTTATTAATTATCGCGCTTGCGAGACACCAGCAATAACAATAGATGATTAGCCAGTTAGCCGGCTAAGTGGCCTGAAGAAGACAGATGGCGCAACTCTGCAATCGCCATCACAAATTGCAACCAAGAGTCTGGAAACAATGATGCGAGGGAAGTGAGCTTCTGTTTAAAGCGAGGACTATAGGTCCCTGGAAACCAGAGACCGGACAATGTACTGGAGTGGTCCGAGAGATAACGGTCCTCTATGTTCAGAGCGGCAAAAAGACTTAGGACATGTCCTCAGACACTGTAAAAGAACTAGAGCCAGCACCAGATCATTGAGCAGACGCCAAGTGGGTTGTTACGTGCTTGCCTCTCGATCCTAAGGTGAGGGGTTTGCTTCCCAGTTGAGGTCGGTGGGAATTTCTACAAATGGGAGAAACTCCCTAAGTGGCGATTTTTTTTGAATGAGAGTTTAAACCAAGGTCCCGTGTAGACTGTGGCACGCCAAAGACCCCTCGAGAGAGGTTGGAAGTCCCCATCGTAGGCAACGTTTACAGGTAGGTGATTAAGGCTCATCCCCTGATGTTGGTGTTCAGCCCATGTGATGCAGAAATAGGCAAACGTTAAAAATCAACAAACAAACACACCAGAACATTGGTCTACATCTTCTACCATATTCCTGCTGGGATTCATTGGATAGATTATTGGAACATAATAACGCCCTACTCTCAGAGGTGAGATCCCACCTAAAATTATGGACGGTCTTAACCCATTCTTGTTTTCAGGAAACAAAATGGCTGCCAAGATAACACACATGCTAACTCTTTTAACATACAACTTTCATCCCCTTGACAGCCATCTTAACTCCAATGTGACAACATACCTTTTACCACATACACTGTTAAGGATATTAGCAATAACGTTTATAAGGACAGAAAATACGCTCAATTTGAGAATACAAATGTAGATATATGTTACCGTTAACATTGTTAGTCAATGTTGTTTTTGTAAAAAAATGTAAGTTATGTAATGAGCATTCTAGCCATGTATTATTTCTAACAAATGGCCCTCTGCCTCAAATTTTAAAACAAAAGCTTCCTTCTTGGGAAATTAATGTTAATCTGTCTTCGCATTACTACTGTATATTCGAGTAAAAAACTGCATTTTGGGTGAATTTAGGTCAAGCAACAGAAACAAACTTTCCAATTACAACTTTGGGTAAAAAAAAATGAAACATTTGGCCAAACTTCCGCATTTTCTCGTTAACAACAAAACGATAGAGATTAAAGCATAGTTGCCTATCAATTATGTCTTAAATTGATTTCATAGCGTGAATAAGTATTATGAAAATGGCGTTTTCCAGATTTCTCAAAGCACTTAACATGATCGCCACTTTTCTCTTTTGAATGCGAGAAAATGTGACAAGCACTCTTTTCTCATTATGTCATTTGGCAAGCCAATAGATAATAAAAAAAACCTTTATTCCCAGTCTATGAAATAATTAAAACCCAAAATTAATGGCATTTCCAATAATCCATTGAATAATGGTTGCATTAGTCACTGAGGGGGCACAATTTCCTACCCCAGTGGCTCCCCCTCTGGATTTTTGTCAGAATACAAACACAGAAAACAGTGAAGACAGGCATTCACTTTTAGGTTTTCGGATATACACAGCCACGCTCGGGGTGGATACTTCAATGCATAAATTGCCTATAAATATATGGATTGAGAGAGGAATACACAATTATGTGAGGGTAAATTGAAAGAAAGCCAAGCTGTTGTTGCATGAATACGTGGGGGCATCGGGGGAGTAAGGGAGCACTAACCCTATGGGGGTAAGTCACCTTCCTAAGTTGGGCAGCGAAATGAAACCTTTGCAATGGCTAAAAAGCCATGGGGAGAAAATGATGAAAATGTCTGCCGAACACACTGTTATCCATTTCAAAATGCTGTTTTCTGAAAATTGCACAGGGAGCTTTGCAAATAATGTGTAGAAAAAAGTCAATTTAATAATGATAGGTAGTGGCGCCACCTAGAATTCCGTACGCAATTAATCACATTTTAAAAGTGAAATTTGTCACCGTGCAAAAAAACGAATGACATTTATATGAAAATATTATTCACCAATTTTGGATTTAATTTATTTTGAAAAATAATCAGGGAATAGTAATTTTATAAAAAAAAAAATATATGTTCCCTGCTGACCGACATGATAAACCAAAGGTTCATAACATTTTGCCAATCTCTCATTAATTATTTAGACCAATAAATATCTTTTAGAAAAAAAATGGATAAGTTTATTTATTTACCTAAACATGAACGGTATAATTGCAACATTTCACAAACTCCATATTCAATGCTATATTCACATGCAGACACTCTACATAAGCTAATGCAAGTTTTAGAGATACAATCATATTTAAGCAGATGATCAATCTCATCATAGCCTGGAATAGTATGGGTGTCATAAATTGCCCTAACCTAAGCAGATCCCACCCTGAAGCTCCGCCCATCAATGGAGGCTTTAATAGAATAGATCTGAAAACGTGAACGCACATAAAACCAGATAGGCAACGGGAACAAAAGGCGGATGGCCAAAACTGCCATTGACTACAAGAGAGGACGAAAAATTCTAATCAACGTCGTATTATACCACTTACGATGGTGCCCTTCATTAGTTTAATGCAACGGTCGATGGGGTTAGGAGAGGAGGGGTTTCACAATGAGGGTATAGGGAGGGGAGAGCCGCGATGGCCAATTCTGGACGTTTTGCCACGGCTACAAGTCTTAGTCATCGCAGTCAATAATTTCCATCCACTCTGCTAACTTATCATTCCTCTCATGCACCTCAAATCTGTGCCCGAACCCGGCAGCATCCCCCTTAACCCCCTCCCGGTTGGGACCCACCACCAGAACCGTCGTCCATCCTCCCCTTGCGGGGGAACAAAACGGGGGAAAAAGACCTGAGTCACTCTGGCGACCTTTCACCTTTTCGCCTCCCAATACAAGAACCCGAATGCTCCAACCCTGAACTTTATTGTGTCTCGTCAATAGACTAAGCTCCCCTCGCCCGTCATTGTATCCCCTTCTTCAATCCCAATTTCCCCATTTTTTCGCATAAAAGCCCCGTAATATGCAGATGGCGGCACATGTGCACACGAGCGCCGTTGTCCCACGCGCGGCTAGTTCCCCCACCCGCCGCCACTTCACAATGGGGGGGGGGCTACCAACAATGGCGAATTTGCAGCATTTAAAGTGGCAATTTGTTAGGAACCTGTTACGTAATGCTATACAGGTAGACGTCGACGCCAGGTATTCCCTAAACCAAGTACAGGGGGTTCCGATTATTCGGGATACCGGTTAAACGGGACCTAAGACTGGTGACGGACTGGCCATGTGTCAGCTTGACCGATGGCAGATGATCCCCCTTAAACATTAGACAAAATGTTAATTACCTTTGTGTAATTTAATAATAGCTTTTCATATTCAAAACAATTTAATAGCACCGGTTTTCAACTTACGTATTTTTCGAAAATTTTATTTATTTCTTATAGAAATTAAATGATTGCCTTAAACAGTAGTTTGTATCCTGGCAACCAATATTTTTAGATTTAGTTCGCCACTGCTTACACTGTAAAGTATATTATTTCCCCGATGTATATACAATCAATTTTTATACTTATGTGATTTATAAAAAAAGATATAGGGCTGTTTCTGTGATACAGCCGTAAATGCTGTTAACTTAATACTTCCGTTTAATGAAAAGTTCTCGTAAGCCGCCTCAAAGCCGTTAGCCGTTACACTTCCGTTTCACCGCCAATGCTGCTGAACTTAAAGCCTAATACCGAAAACATGAATTAATTTAGCATCCACATACAAATGTTCAGCGTATTGAATGTTTTGTTTTAGATTTTCCATTAACAGTTATCGAAAAGCTATTAATTACTACGATATAGGGTTTCACAGCGATGTGAATTCGACGCGATTTTGATGACTTGTAATGAACACTATATCAATTTCAATACTAAATATTATTAATCAATAAAATGACAATTGGATATAGAAATTAAGCTATGAGCTATCCATGATTGCTTATAAATAGGTGTTAAAAATATTTAAGAGGAGTCCTGCCAACATCTTAAAAATCAAAATTCCATGAACATTTATTAACTAAACAATCAGTAAACTGTTGTAAAGTAAAACGTATTTTGGAAAAAAAATATATCAAAGCATGGATAATTAAATTGTGATAAAGGATTTTAAAACTTATTCAAAATGGTATATAATATCGCAAAAGTATAATAAGGCAGGAAAACTCGCCACCGTTTGTTGTATTTATACTGTACTGTCTGTACATGAAATGAAATTGTGGCGAGCTTTTCTGCCATGCATCCATGTAATGTACTGATGCATACAATTTTTTTACATATTACATTCTGGAATTATCAAACTTTTCAACAAAAAAAGTAAGCTAACTTCCAATGCAGTCAAATGACTCGCTCGCCCTTCAAATCCCACTGCCTTTGATAACTATCAAACTACCCATTTGCAGTACTAAAAACAGCCTGTGTATTTCTGAAATGCAAATATGCATTTTAACAGAGACTTGAGTAAAATGAGAAAGTACGGCGTCATCCATTCCCCAGCCACCAAAACGAATCAATATAAAATCTAAAAATAGCTAACAGATCACGTGACGGACTCATTAATGGCGATATTTTTAGTACACCAGATATGTGCAGACTTTATATGGATAATCGAGACCTAAATTTAGAAAAAATCTAATGAAAATGAAACATATTACAGTGCTTAAGGTTGCATTAATTGCAATAATATACTGACAAGCCCATTTTTGTTATAAAATATTTATTAACTCAGATTAAATCCTTTGAAAGGATTGAATGATGAACTGGTCGCCAAATATGCGCAAAATATGAATAAGTAATTAGAGAATGCAATTACACGTATAATTTATGAAATTAATATGAATAATACATTACTGCCTTTATATTATAATCTTACATTGAAAATGATTAGCAAAAAATAGAATTTGTAAAATATTTTCACAAAAAAAGATTCGTAGAACACGCAGTGAAAAATACTGGCGTGAATATGGTTTTCAAATTTTCGAAAAACATGAACTTTCGAAAAGCCTGCTAATACATGTAAAAAAATGTTTTTACAATTTATGGAAAATAAATTTTGGAATACCTGTTCAAACTTGCACGAACGTGTTTCTACAACGTGTTTGAAACAGTTAACAATTTTTTGAAAAATTCCTGTTCAAACTTGTTCACAGTTTCTAAGTTGTCTAGTTATGCCACCAGGTGGCGCTAAAACGAAATTAATGTCAAGTTTTCAACGCTTGGCCAACATGCGCTTTTTTGACAATAAGCCTAGCATAGATTGCGTAAAATCGTATTATGGAGACGTGGTTCATGCGGCAGTGAGTTATTAAACATAAAAGGAAACACGTGTTACAAAATAAATATCCATAAAAGCTAACAATATCTATCAACATGCAGACGAGACGAGCATTTTGGCTGGGAGGAATGAAGAGTGCTGGTTTATAGAACCTATATAAAATTCAGTTGAATCATTATGTACGTGTCGTTGAAACCAGATGAGCCAACTGCTCTGGGGCCTGGGAGAAATGGAAATCCCGGTTTCGATCCCAAATGAGCTTGCATCTAATTTCATTAAAACAACAACCTGAAGAATAATCGCGCACCTTCCATCGCCATGTTGGAATAATGGGCCGTTTTACGGATGCGCTGATCATGTGTTTTATGACCCAATTTGAATTCGCGTAAAAATGGAGATTTGGTATTAGTGGAGAACAGCGAAATGAGCCAAGAGAACACTGTTTGCTCAATCGGAAAGATATAAACAAATTTAGTATGGAGAATGGGGAAAAACGAGTAATGAAATTAAAGGCGGGTGCACCATTCTCATATTAGTTTAGCCGGTGATTAGAACAAACGTTCCTCCTGGATAAAACTAATTGCCAAATTAGAAAAAAAAAATGGTAAAATGTTTAAACCGCAGTTGAACTGCAAGGATTTCAATAGAAATCGAAAAGTTGTTAAATTTCAGTTGGAAATGCAGGATTTGCAGCAGAAATTCGAATATGAAATAATATACTGGACGTATAAAAAAATCAAGAAAACTTATAAAAATAAATTAAGAAAATATTTAAAAAATACATCATATTCTGTTTTTAAATAGAATTGATAAAAACAATAATTTTAGTAAAAACTAGCATGTCCTTTTTTTAGAATTTTATCTACGTAAAACAGTTATAAGCAATTGCCAATTTTGAACAGTTTTACAAAATTCATGTAAAAAAAATCAATGTTTATGCATATGCAACCTTGCGATACATTTGCCAAAATACATGAACCTTTAAATAAAAACATTCTAATATTTGGTTCAAAATTTGTGTTGAAGCAACCCTTTCGAGAAAGTATTTTTTTTCGATATTTTTTATTTTTTATACAACGGTTATAATGGCGTTTTTTACCCCCAATTATTTTCAATATAATGCCAAATAATCGAGGGTCATTTCCGTGTATTAAGCAATACAGGAAACATAAAGAACCGTTATTTTCAAATCATTTCCTGGTGAAAAGCCTTGAAAATTGAGGTTGGTTTTTATACAATCGTAGTCTTGAATCAAACGTCATTTTAATCCCCAGACAGTTTTCATCAATGACCACAAACTAGAACCTCGATTATCCGGATAATTAAATAGAAGGATCGAATTCATCCATACTTGATGATCACATGAGATGATTAAACTAAATTGCATTACTGTAGTACGCATCAAGTAGGTATAAAGTATGGGTTGTTAATTAGTGTATTATATATAGGAAAGAAAATATCCGATTAAATATAGTTTTAATCCAAAATTCAATAATTGAAGTATGACGCCACATAATCATAACGAAAGCAAAGCCATATAGAATATTTCATTCTGTTATTTTGATATGAATTTTCAGAATTCTACGAATTACAAAATAATTCATTAAAATATTTTTTTTTCAATCGAACTTTAGAAATTCCGTAATTCTATAACTGAAGAGATAATAAATAACGCGTAGTCATATAAAGAGGAACGCATGGACAAAGTGATATATTGTCAAGTTATAAATATGAGTGCATAAAAGATGCCAGCTAAAAAGCCATTTGTCACCCATAATGAAATAAGGAGTTAATCTCATTTTGAAGGGCTACCAAGCGAGAGCTATTTTTCTTCATTTTCGCGTTAATTTCAGGATTGTAAATGTTTGAAAATAGTCACGAACAATGAATTGAAATCCGCCCAATTTTGTGCAATAAATTTCTGGAAGATGGAGGGGGTCCAAATGTTTCGAGACAAAATGCATGTTCATCAATGGAGCATTTTTCGACGACATTTCCAGCAATTTGACTGTGATAAATGCGTTCAAATTTCTCATATAAAAAAAATGTCCGACGAATATATATTGCGAAGAAATGCAAATTTAAGCATATGCGAGTTGACAATGAATTTTATATGAAGACAAATCGCCTTTGCTTTCATACTGCATGCAAAACCTAATGCAGCTGCTTAAAGTACAATATATATTTTAAATGCAGACAAAACTGAGAACCTATATACCGAAATGCGAATTTCCGAAAAGCTTATTGAATTACTATCGTACTTTGGCGCTGCGCTTTCAATTTTAACTCGGGAAAATTTAGCATAAAATCTGGAAAAAACTAAAATCAATTTCCAGTTTGAGTTCACTATACATATATTACATTTGCAACGGATTTTGCTAAAACAAAGGCAAATAAAACTCCACTATAATATCACCAAACTTATAGTGGCGATATCCACTGTGCTGCATCCCAATCATTCGGGTATCACCATGGTAACGGTATATATATATCCAGGGCTACCAATGCGAGACAAACAAGTGTAATAATGAAGCAGTATGTTTTTAAAAAAAAATATTTTGATGTGATGTTTCAGATATTAAACGTTAACTTTGCAAATATTCCATCAATTGCTCGCATAAATAGAACATGTAATGTGTTTTCCACATATTTAACCCTATTAAAATTACAATTTAATTAACATTATACTATCATTTCAAGAATAAGATGGCAACAAGTTATTTCCCCAACAGATGGGTATTATCATTTGTCACTCTGCATAACTTAGTGACAAATACGACATCTTGCATATTATTAATTATCAATAATTTGCACGTTATTTTCTTATAAACATGTTAAGATGACGTCACGTTAATACTATCAATCATCCGACTACAGAAATTTGTCAAAGCAATTGTCCTATTGTCTGCTATTTGCGTTTGAAATTGATTCCAAAGATGGCGCAAACGGCTAGATGACATCATGTGAAGACTATCAATCATCCAAACGATGCATATTTGTCCAATACTATGTTATGTGTCACGCAATCGCCCGAAATTACCATATTTGTCTGGTGACCAAGATGACGTCGATTATCCGAACTATGAGAATCTCTTTTCTAACAGTCCAATATGAACTGAAAAACGATTAATTGCAAACGTGGCCATACGACAGCGAATTCATCAGCAAAATAGAATATGCAAAAGAGGATAATCCAAGCACATAAATAATAAATATCAATATGATAATGGCCGATGTGTAGGGGGTGAATTGGGACTGTTTTATCACAATAAAAGCATTGCGACGGAGGGCGTTCTGAGCCGTCACATCCGAAATGTTCGAGCAAAATGCGTGTAAAATTTGATGAATGTTGTTATTACGGGACATGTATTATGCATGAGTTCATGCTTTCAAATTACGCCGAGTTTCATTATCGCCGTCCGATGCATTGACTGAACACTGCACACAACAGCTGCACACATTTGCTTTTGCAAAACCAAAACAACGCTAAATCCATTAAATAATGAGTTTAGACAGTTATGCATATTTAACGAACATATCCAACGTCTACCCGTAACACCTATTTGGCGGAAGGTTGACATATATCATAACAAATGCGATTTCTTTGGGCTCGACATTAACCAAATTGACATCGGCATAAACAGCAAACAGAAGAATGTTTTGTTTTAAATGAACAGCAAATGTACTACTTTGAAATCTACTTTGATATTTACAGATGTAAATTCCCTTCGGAATAACATGAATTTTGCATGCACGAAACTACGATTTAGGTGTTCAAAGCAGTGAAGAAAAACAATTTCAAAAAGTAAGATAAGTTAGGTATTCAAATATATTCGTGAACATAATTGTAGAATTGTTATAAAAATAATAAAAACAAACTACGACTTTATGAAATAGTTTTATAATTTTTAACATATCGAAAGATAATACGCATAGAAAAATACACGTAGTATATTTTTTTAAAAAAAATATTGTAAATAAAATTGGAGTTTTTTAAAAAAAGTAGAAATTTATACAATATGTTTTTCCCTATAAGAAGCATTTGAAATGTATTTTTCAACTACAATTTTAAATATTATTTTAAATATTAAAATTAATAAGAAAATTAATTTGAATGCACATAACATACGCAAGTTAAAACAATTAGCTTAAAATGCAATGTAAAATAAAGCACCGAAATTTCTTAAATTGTGTTAGGTTTCAATACATTTTTTAATATTTAATATTTGCAAATGCATTAAAATAACAAGCATGTTAAGCATACATAAATTTTGATATGCAAAAGTAGTTTACAATGTATACAATGCAGAAACCATTAAGTTATCTTGCATGATTTGCAAATTTGCTTGCTATTAACATTAAAGAGAAACTGACCCCAGGTTCAATTAAAGCAATAAATAGCTACAATGGGCAAATAATAAGTCTAGTATTTCACGCTCTACTAAATGTTGAACTTGTATTCAGTAGAAACACTTGACACAATATATGCAACATTAAGATGACGATAAAAAGTATAGAAAGTATTTGAAATGCCATTTAACCTACAATATCTTGTCTAGTGAAAGTTATTCCAATATGATGATGACAACTCATTTTTGGGACATGTGAAACTTTAGAAGAGATTTTTTTGGTCAAAAAAAACAACGTATAATGAATATCAATCAAACAGATGGTAAATGGCAAGAAAAACAATGCAGAGCAAATTTTTCCAGACATTTTTTTTATATTTAGCGCTAACCATCTGACATTTTCAAGTAATAAACAATAATCTTGATATTTCCATATTTTCTAGACGCCAAACAAACTTGTATTTTCTTTCTGCCATTAACGTACGTTTACCTCGCAATTTTATAAAAAAAACCGTCGGCTTGAAAAACAATAATGATCAAACTTATTTCTGTTGCCAAGTGGATTTAATGAACGAAAACAGGGAGTAGAGTTTAATAAAAAAAATTGACATAATCGTCGATTACGTTGATGGTTCTTGGTGCAACGTTCTTCTCCAAAACTCAATTGTTAAAAAAAAGGTCTGGAATTATTACAGCATATGGCATGAGAAATGGGAGTATTGGTCTCTCGAAAATGGGTAGGTGCCACTGACCCCAACTTTGTTCACTTTTGTTACAACATAACCATGAATTTCAGAAGACAGGGTAGACGTCTAGTCTTACTCGCAATTCCTTACTGAGAATTCTTGGAAACGTTTTTGAAAACAAAAAATAATTTTGGAATACTTGCAGGAAATGCAGACGAAATGATAGAAAGTTTTGAAACAAATAATTGCGCTACTACGCCACTATGTGGGGATCATGGGAATATTTTGAGAGAAACAGAGGTAAAAATTTGGGAAACTTTCCTCAGCATTGCAATTTTTTATTTTACAAATCAGCTCTGTCAATTTTGGGAAAAACGACAATGTGGACAGTGGATAGAATCATTTAAGTTACATTCCCCCCATTCCAAAAACTTAAAATGTTTTACCACAAAGGGCAAAAATTATATGTAGTGTTCGTAATATCCTCAAACAAAAACAGTTTCTCAAATTTATCCAGTCAGAGAACGTAATAGGTCAGGTTAAACAGCGCCATCTTACGGAAAATGGCAAGGCCATAACTTTTAAATTTAATTACATCCATTGCACTTTGACAAGAAAAAAAAACCCATTCAACTATTCATTTAATTTTTAAATTATTAGGAAAAATATCGACAAAAGAAATACTCGCAATAGCAAGCTGTCATCCTTTTAAACAGACAATCTCAAATTGAAAATCACTTTTTTTGTTCCTCCTAAGATTCTGACATTTCTTCAAAGAAAAGTGTCATCGTCTTAAAATCAGATTTCCCATAAAACAGCCCCATCACTTTTACTCTTTTTTATCATCTCCAAAATATACGAACCCAGAAAAGTAACCGAGTAGGCTTAAACTACTACCGAGGAGAAAAGCAATGAGGAAAGAAGAAGAAAAAAAAAACACATATATATAAAGGCTGCAAGAATGATGATGATGCATCAAAGTGCATTCCCTAGCTCGCCTATTTCCACCGGATCAATTTTTCCCAATTTTCTTTAAACGAAACATCTTTGGCAGCAGAGGGTAAACTGCATAAATCTCAGGGGCAAGCAAATAATTGCATTTCGCAACGAAGAAATTGAAGAAAAAAAAATTGTCAAAAATAGAATCAAATGGGGAAAATGAAGTCGAGTCATAAATATGTTTGATCAATTCAATGAAATTAATACGAGTATGCGATGACACTGATTACATGAAATAACCATAATCACTAGCAACTTCAATGTATAATTTGTCAAAATGCCATTTTATGTAAAGGTGAGATAGAACTTCAGAGTTGTTAAAATGCTTTATTTAGACTGTGTTCCGCAACAAAAACGTTTGAGATTATTCAAGAATTTCCATATTAACTACATACTGATTTTAGACAATTTATAATTCAAGGGAGATAATTGTATATTTAGTTGCATTTCATCCACTTTGAATATTATGTACTTCTTTTTTTAAAAATTATTAGTATACAATGAGTTACCAACTTTCTATCATGATGAGGATCATTAAGGAATATTAATAGTGATTGTTTTTAATATTCATAAAATTTAAAAAAAAAATATTTTTAAACAAGTTCTTGACAATTTTAGGGATTTGCTTTAAAATACTTAAATTATTTCTAGAAGTTCTTATTAGTATTTTTAATATTCTTAATATTTGTTTCCAGCAAAATCACAACTTAACCGAATATCAAATATAGTAAACGGTTGTGGAATAACGTTTATGAATTTCGTACAATTGTTAATTTACGTTTAGAAGCGAATTAGCTCGTATAACGTATACCTAAACCTGAAATTTGAGTAATAAAATCCACTATCTTTCTTCAAGTTAAAAAATCTTCTCCTCTATCTCTATAAAAAAAATCTCCAACATAAGTATGACCAAATAATGTTCGATGGACCACAGATGGTTAACCTTAATCGCGCCTCAAATTGTTTTTTTTAATGAAGCATGACATAATTGTATATTTAAAAAACCAATTTTAAAACGAGTGAGTCTTTGATAAGGCGATTTGACCAGTTTTCACAACACGTATCTTCCCCCCAAGTCCCCTTTATATGAATAATCCATAACCATGTACAAGCTGTTATCAGGGGGCACATTAAAAGCCATAAGGCAAGACGATGACGTCAAATGTAGGGAAAATGTCGTCAATCTCAGTGTCGACTCTATTTATAACCCTGCTGCTGATTCTTGTTGAATCGTCAATTTCTAATAAATCCAAGCAATGCCGTTGGAGGGTGATATTATCTCTCGTATTAACCCCGTTTGGTCAATGATGAAGTATTCAGAAGACGTCCGATGATTTTCATTTTTTTGTGTGTGGTTAATTACCAACGGCATAACAACGCACAAAAGCCTGAAGAGGACGGCTCGAATTTAGGACAAACGCCAAAGTTTGCATAGAAGCGAGGCATATTTGCCAGAATCTCATTCATCATTTAGGAAATCGATAAAACATCTGTACGCAGCCACAGGCCCTTTGCATCATGCGTGTATATCATGTTCCAGTTCATAAAAAAACAGCTATGAATATGCATCTATCTCCTGATCAATGAAATTCCCGTTAATCCAAAACAATTATTTTGGGAAACTCGAATTAAGGCAATTTGCATTTCGAATGCTGATGCGGGAGAACTTGATAATCACATACATACAATAAGGATTTCATTAGATTTTTTATGAGAACTGTCTAGGATTGTTATAGATATTGATAACCGAATGTTAGTCAACAATGCCTCGTTGCATGTTATACAAATTGGTATGTTGGGATAAACAAAATGAAATGGAGAGGCGAGTGTTGCGATTTATAGTGGTGTAATCATAGTGCCATACTTAGTGTTTTCGAATAATAATATGGTTTACAATTGTTAAAATTAATTAGTGGGAACTTCACTAAATAAAATGTGGAAATTTCTCATATTATGACTCAATTCAGCAGGTACTAATAAACAGCATGTTCCACATAACTCAAATGTACATGTGATAAATGCTAAATTACATGCAAAGTCAGGTTTTATACAATCATGAAGAATATAGAATGTTTATTCTGGTACTTTGATTGTAACATGATGATGAGACTGAATTTATAAAAATAACAATTAGAAATGCTGTCGTCACGACTGCGACAGTTTTACAGAATACCTCCAAAATCGTGTTCACCATGACCTGCAAAATGTTCTTTTGATGCAAATTTGAATACACTCAGAACATGTCAACTTGTTGAAGCACACGTTATAAAAAAATAACTTCCACAATTTTGACAGAAATTGTTACCTATCACACAATTGTTGAGCTAAGGTGTTAATCTGAAGAAAATAAAAAAATAATGTAATTAAATAGTGACTAAATCAGGTGCAACCGACTAGAATGCGTCTGCAGCACACTTGACAGTGTTGATAATCTGTTCCAATAATATGAAATGCCGCCAAAATGTTTCACTTTTTGTGTATAGGCCCCTTGAATGCGCTGCCATCCGTTTCCTTTTCATCTTTGTACATCTAGTGTAGTGTGCTTCTCAGCTGAATTCATGGAGTGGTCTCAACACTCCAGTGTGCACTGGCCTGATTTAAATATATGTAAAGCATGTTCGCGAATCCATGTTTCTGGTCGGAAATTGATGGATGGTCGAGCGGCAAATCCTCCATTAAGAGATTTTATGCCCTTGCACAACCAGGATTTCGAGCGGTTTTATGCTGGTCGAGGCTGCACAGTCACAGGCTGTGCATGCCCATTGTGCGTCTCTGCCCCCTTAGGGGAGGGCAAATGCTCTTGTGGGAATATATCCACAATTGTACAAATCATCTTCCTCCATGATGACACGTAAACTTCTTGGGCAAGCAGAGTAATTGTCCACTGCCGCCAGGGATTCGAAATGGCCATAGAAATCCACAACATGCTTTGCCGAGCGTTCAACAAATTTTGAAAGCCACTCCTGTTGTAAATAAATGAAGGATAATTGCACCATATATCTGCTAATCTAACAGACTAGCTAGCTGGCTCCTTCCGCTTGCCCCCTGATCATTAAAAAAAAACTATATTAAATCTAGCATATCCAGCAGTTGTTTGAAAAACTCTGTACATGTTTCCACAGCCCTGAGTTTTTTTTCTTCATTTTTTCTTATAATAAATTGTTTGCTTCACCTGAGTTCACTACAGTTATTATTTGTTACAGCCAACTGAACAAATTCTAACTTCAAATGTATGATCAATTTAACCTCTTTATTTTGGTTTACAGTACAGTACACCGAAAACTACATTTCTTATATTCCTCACATTTATTTTTGTAACAATCCACATTCTTCTGGATTGTCACGTAATTCCGCTTATACATAATCGTGTAATATGATGTAGATTCGAATATAAGAACGTATAAGGGTTCCTTTAGCTCTGGTTAATGTTTTGTGGATGGCAAGTAACCATCTTTAGAAGTACCACCACCACTGAAGCAACAAAATGGCCGCTACCCGACACCACAATCACATTTTGCTGAACAAGTGCATGTTGATGCGCTGCAAATTCATCATCCGTTCCGATGAATGGGGAAGACGGAAGGGGAAATGTAGAGTAACATGGGAAGGCCATATAGGAAACACTGACAGAATCAGATGATAGAGGGAGGCGAGGAAACGAATTAAAATTTGGGATTATCTGCAACACGTTGGGGTTAAAAGTGGCAGCGAACGAGTTTCAGCATTAAATTAATTACATAAACCCACAGAGTCTGTGGCAAATTCGCTTTTGCAGATTGGATCAAATGGATATCAAGAGCGAAGCTTCATTATAAGCATCTAGGATTGGTTTTAATTTCTTTTTTTAATTAATGCCAAACACTTAGAAACTGTTCATAGCACTCGCCGAAGAACTAATTGGTGACGTCATTTTCAGCGCCTGTCGTGTTCAACTAGTGTACTTGGCTCTAAGGGGAATTTCGGGCTGCCATTACATCATTTGTTAATCATTTTCATCAATAACCACGGGATCAGTATTAGGATATTAATATTAACTTAATATGAAATGCCGAAAATGCAACGTAATCAAATCAGGGTGTCCAGTAAATTTGATGGAAGAAATTCAAGGCTCGTTCCTTAACATGTAAAAGATCCTTCCCATGACCAATTACCACAAATCTAGACAATCATGGGTCTTTTTTATAAAGGATTTTTCCGACTAACCGAGGGCAGGAATTTCAAGCATAATTCCCGACCGTTAAGGCTGCTGTACACCCTGCAAATATTGTTTAACAGTTTTTCGACTCAAGTGTTTTTCCGTAATCTTAAAGGACCTATGACTAGTCCCTATGTCTACATGGAACCACAAAGGAGGTAAATTTAGAAATATTTAAATATCGTTAATTTCATTGGTGAGTTCATGGCAGCCAATATTTTTAGATCTAGTCCACCACTGCGTACAATTCCATTCAAAGTGTTATCGCTGGTTATAGTTAGGTTAATTTCAAAGTCATTATTCCGAGTAATCGCAGTATACGTTTTTATCTTTCTCTGAATATTCATTATATAGCATTTGAAAACGACTATATCCTAAGCTAAAAAAAAGTGCAGACGGGCAGACATCCCTTTGCTAATCGTCGCCGTGCGTCTCCGCATTTATCAAGAACGTAATTTTAATACGTCTGCCCTCCTCAAATCTGCCACAATGACTCTGAAGTCATTTTTTGCAAACTTAATTTTCCCATTAAGAGCATTTTGAATGCAGCCAATAAAGCCATTGGCACCACCAGAGGTGCAACGCCTTATAAACGAGCTTTAGTTCAGCGCCATCTAACAACTACCATTGAAAGCCAATAAATTATTCACAAGAACCAAACTCTTGAAACAAAGATGGCCACCGAATGCGTGTGCCAATGCCCCGTAACGATCCCTCCGCGCCATGTTTGGTGCACTTCTAGTCTCGTACATCAATTAATGCGGCCATTTTCATTCATGCAACAGGAAATTACCATTAGCAAATCAACGATTATTTGCCAGAAGAGCCGGGGCGAACAAAGACGACAAAAGAGTTTGCGGAAAAACAAAAGCATCGCCTATTGCTCGGATATTTGATTCGAGCAACAAAACCTTAATGTTTCCTCAATTACTTTCAATCAATAAATAGTAAATCCTTCATTCGTCATATGAATAACGGTGGTTTAGACCCAGTTACATGCGTAAACGCTCGTTGCGGAGAACGAACAGCTCGTTATCGAGAAAATCGATGCCTAAATATCCAGAAATATATTATGACAGTAATAAACTCAAACTAATCCCTTTGCTTTTTCACGAAACTTAAGTTTTTTTCATCATCCGGTACTATCGTATATTAAAGCGTTATTAAAATGCCTTATAGCGAATTCCGAGAAACATAGGGATTGAAACACTAAACTACCAACGTTTCAGTTATTTTGCACAAAAAAAACCCAACATATATGAGGATTTTTTTTTATACATTATGTTGCTGATGATCATTGTACAACATCTCGTTTGGAATAAACATTAGATTATTATGAGCCATTTAACTAGATGATTATTACGAGACATTTAATTATGATAATTATAATCAGCATTATAAAATTGTATTTTCAAAAACGTTATTTATTTGAACTTTTTAAATATAATGGAGTTGGAACACGAAAATATCAATTTCGTTTTATTTTTTATGAAAATAAAGATTTCGAGATTGTCTTTACATTTTGGAAACTGTTTAAAAAAAAATCATTTTAAAATGTAATTTTGAATAATTAATTGATAAATTCAGATCAGTTGAAATAATAATCAACATTACTCCGAGTCAAATCCGATGCCTTTATTGAAAGTTCTCGGAAGCCGTTACCCCACCGCGTAAGCAAATTCACAGCCGTTAGCCGTTACACATCCGTTTCATGTACCGTTATATTATTTTTTTAATTATAAAACTGATTTCTGAAGTAAATATCAATGCCAAACTTCACCGTGCATTGCTTGGTTAACCAGCAAATGAACTATTTGATACTAATCTTAAAGCAAATATTTTTTAAAAAGAAAATCACAAACAAAAACATGAAACAGAAGACCATGGAGAAAAAACATCACAATATTTCGCTATTTTGTTGCAGCTGAATGCACATCGCTATAGCTTCATGTAATCGAGAAACGCCCTAACTATTAAGCAAAAGGCTACTTACACATTCTGGTACTGTGATAAATGGCTAAACGCACTAAGGGGATAATTTTAGGCCGATCTAAGGGGGTTGCTAATCAAAATCTTGGCAAGTAATACATGCCTACAGCGTTGAACGAGTCAATTACCATGGCAGGAATAATAATAATAATAACAATAATAATCTCCCCACGCAGAGGCAAAGGCGTAATAAATCCCAACCTCTTTAATAATAAATGAAATGGCAAAATATATATCCGAAAGCACGGGGATGAAGAAGATAAATTGCTTTTTAGGAAATCGAAGTAAATACATACAAAAATCAAACTTCAATTTCTGAATTGCCCATATTGATCCAGTCCAAATATAAATTACAATTAACGATGGCAGCCCCGCAGGCATACTGCAATCTAAAGATTGTTTCGGTTGAAATGTCATTGCCCGTTACGTTGTCGGCTTTTTTTTTTTTTTCCGGATCAAATTTTCCGTGAAAACATCTTTTAGAAGCATAAACATTTTGCGCTATTCTATATATAGCATTCACGCAATGTAACCGCAATATCCATTTACGATATTATCTTTTATTATAAACGGTGGTTTTCCATTGCGTATTGCAACTTTCACATTAAGATGTCACTTTTCACTGAGAAAAATGTTCATTTTCCTGTAAGAAGATATTTTTTTGGTAAAATAATTTGCTTTGTTTAGAGAAACTTCAAAAAGGATACCTTGATAAAAGAAATTAAGCACCTTAAAAAATACGAAAAAAGAGATGGCACTGCCTACTTCAATGAAATATCACATGCACATTATGCCATTGGAAATTGTATCCAACAAGGTACAAATTTCATGTTCTGATTTTAGTTAAAGTAATTTCGATTTAAAATTAACTGACTTATCTCATAAATGCAAATTTTGAGTTCTTAGAAATTAAGTATTATAAAAACAAACTACTTTCTACGAAGAAGGCATTTTATCTGATGGCAAAATAGCTTAGCCATCAATTGTCAACAAGGCTTGCCAGAACTTCAACCTACTGCATTTTATCTGACATGAAAAAATAGGTTGGCCTACAAATAAATATGTTTTCTTGAGCTTGATCTACATAATCGGTTATGCAAAAAATATTTGGCAGCAGCCTGCTGACATTAATAAGACGTGCCAACCAAAAGATGAAAAACTAATCACAATTGTGTTCGACTGCACATAAATCTGCAAGAGAATAAGGTTGAAAAACGACCATCTTTTCATCGTAAATATAAAAAAAATATCTCAGTTTAGTGCGAGTGTTGATATAACGTGACAATGCTTTTAATTTGCGAGTTGTACGGGTAATAAAAGGTAGAACGTCAACATTTTCCAACTTGAACGACATCTAATTTGCATGAGAGGTCGATGTTGATTTTTAATTAAATTGCAAATGTCACGTGAAGTGTAAACGAGCCCAGGATCACGTCGATCAAACTACGAAAGTGCTATGTATGTTGACCACGGTCCACTATATACCCTTTGATGAAGTGTCAACAAAGATGGCACCTTCTATCGCGATAATTAACCATCCATCATTGAAATCATTGCATAAGAGCAGCCCGACTACCGAGAATTATTGACGAATGTTCATTTCTAGGAAACTTTAATGGGCGTTTAGAGGTCTATGAAAATCAACGATATTCGCAGAAACCTTAAAATCTTGTTTTCACCTAGGCATAACATTAATGAGAACCTGTACAATCAATCGTTATTTTTGGGGGAAAGGGTTAATGTGTCATGATGGGAAAATAAAGCAATACAGCTATTTTATTTTAGAAAGTTATAATTTTTGCCAATTTTATTTTACTGCAAAACTCAGCTGTTTGCTATATTTATAATATGATTCGGCATTAGGGCGTAAGTTAATTTAGCAGCGGCGATGAAACGGAAGTAACGGCTAACGGCTTTCAAGTCGGCTTTCGCGGCTTACAAGAACTAAAAACAGTAGTCTTACTTTAAATTACCACGTACATAAATATGAAAATAAATAGACGTAGGATAATGAAATGCCAGTAATAATATTTTACACAAATATTTCAGAGATTTTGGGAAATTATTGACCCCATCCACTTTCCATACCCTCTTCAAACAAAGGATTTCATTGTTGCCACCTTTCCAGCTTGAAGGTTTTAAAAAGAGTATTAAAAACCGAAATTGTATTAGGAAACACGTGATCAAGCTTTTTCGCAATAAAATCAAATTTAACGACTTTTAGCGTTTTAACTCAACAAATTGATTATCATGACTACATGCGTTTTCTTCATGTTTAATTTGATCTCCAGACGGCGCTGGTGTTAAAGGTGTTTCCAAGCTCTTCTAGTACTAGCTCTCAACACTAAATTAATTTTGTTGCCTTAACAACCGAATTTTAAAATGTGGATTTTCTCTACGAGTTATTGGGAACAGAAAAGAAAAATGGAGAATACCGAAACATTCATTACGAAAAGAAGGCGCCCTGGCGTCACATGTGTCGTTAGCCTGGTGATTCAAAATGGCAGGAGCTTCTGAAAGGCCATTTGGCTCATTTGCAGACAAGCTTATCACACGTATTCTTATGATAGAAAATCAAATATTTACCAGAGATACATAACACCGTCTTTGTTTCTGAGAACATTAAACGTGAGAAGTAAATGCGTTTTCTCCTCTAGCAAGAAACCAAAAAAACCACACAAAAAACAGCGGTAATTTTTGCATAAGTAAAACTGGTCTCCAGACGTTGGAGATGAGAGCATCGCAGATGACTATGAAGATGCTGCTTGTGTGAACACAAACGGAAATAGGGTGAGACAAGTCTCGGTTTTATCACTTCCAAATGTCTTCAGAGTACACATGGCGGATAGAGATCTCTCCCAACAGTATCGAAACAAGAAAGAAAAAAAAAACTCAACGATCGAAGAAGGGGTTTCTAAGATGCTTTTCCTCCTTTTTTTTATATAAACTTTGAAATACTGAAAATGAGCTTTTTCTCCAGTTTAACATCGACTGAACTGTAAATCGATGGCATTGAGCGGATACGCCATCCTGCACCTTGTAACGCAAATAATCCTCTGGATCCACACAAGGATCAACTTCTATTAAACACTTCTAGCAGCCGCAACCGAGGAAAACAGACGTCATAATTAGAAGCACTTACACCGACAAAACAACAGTCGATATAATGACAAATCAGGCTGAATGATACATTGAGAGTATGGAATTTGGTGAAATTTCACATTCGCCACACCTACCACTCTAAAAATACTTAACGGCGTTTGAAAAATTCTTTAGGCACATTTCACACTTGAGTGTGAACTGTGTCAAAGAGAGGTCCTATAATTCACGTGCATAACCAAAATTTGTTCACAGATGAACTTGTGTAATAATCGATTATACTATAATCACTTGATATATAAAATATTTGTAATGGATATGCGATTAGGTGTGAAAGATCAGATATTGTAGAAGTCAATTTCTTTCTCAAGAATTTCGGTTTTAAACATAGGATGAGATTGTTTCATTTTTTTTTTCACAAACTTGTATCTCGATTAATATGATACATAATAGAATTAACCGTGCTCATAATTAACAATCCCTATAATAAATGTATATAAAAATATACAATTTTATAAATTGATTTTAATACAAGTATGTATTGCTTCACAAGAAGAAAAGTTATATGAACTTGAAACCATGTTGGCCAGGTGAAGACTACAAATATCGATGTATAAATTCGGCCTGCTTTTACGATAACAAAAATTCAGAATTTTAAGAACCGTATTATAAATGATTTTGATATTAATGTCTAGGCAGACATTATAAATTTATACTATGGATAAACTGTCATTTTAAATAAATATAAAAGAACTAAAATACGTAGTGCCAAATGCAATTTGTTGCTCAAACTGATTAATTTCCAGTTATATACTTTACAAGGGGTGAAAAACTATACAGCACATAGCCAAAACATATACTCATTCACTGCAACAATTTGTTCATTATTTAAAAACATGAACAAATGCATCAACAATGCATTTTGTAGTATCCTTTAATTGAATGTTAACATGTATATATCATAACAGCATTGTTCTGTTGCCCTGATAATTTCGTTTGAAATAACAAATAGGAGGGATTAAATATTTGTGAACACATTTGCCAATGTTTTCAGATCTCTAGACATTTCAATAAAGGCACGATATTTGCGTCGATTTGCATAAACGTCGTTTAGGCAATGCATTTCCCATGCAAAGCCAACCTGGATAAAAATCTGTTCGTGGCATCTATCTACTTCGCAACCGACGAAATTCAATAAAATATCACATCTATCACCATATCGATCGATGGGTAAAACACATAAAACTCGAGATGAAGTCGATTTTGAAATCGATTTCAATAGGCCTATACCAGTGTTTATATTGCCCTTTTAAGCCTAATTAAGATTTTTTATCATTTTGTATTCGCTGTAAAAGAATACAGCAGAAGATCTCAACAGACATCCACACAGTTAGCAATCGATGCGAACGGACGAAAATTGGGAACATAAAACAGCAGTGAGTGGGCCAATTGCTCGCAATTTGTATGCCAGAAGTAAGGGCGAATTTCAGGTTCACTTAAGTGATAAAAAAAGGTTTTTGGCTATTTTATTCGTAATGAAAAAAAGGTGATAGAGGGATGAACTGAATGTTAATGCCCAGTTTCACTGCAGAGAGAAAATTGCTTATAAATAGAAAATGATATTGAAAAATCACAAAACGTTGGAAGCCTAGCAATCAAAACACCTTAGAACATCTTGAAAAACTGTCAGATTGACACGGAAATTAAATTCGCAACTCTTTAGACTATTTGATAACTAATAAAAAAAAAGTATTTTGCCAGTAATCCACGTCAAAAACATGGCCTAGGCATCTCCAAAATTAGCTTTATTTAGGTTCAGCACCCTCTGGTGGCGTACAAGCCCTTATAAGCAAAACATCTTCGTAACGGTTCTAAGCTTACTGTAGCGCTAAAATACATATTCTAGATATCCATATCATGACACGGGTTCAATTTGTACAAATGAAAATTAAACACATTTATAGAAGCAAAACCAGATGCAAGTTTACATTTTATAGTTTGTTGAGTGCCAAATGGTGTAATATTTTCAGTTGGTTAAAATATCCATTCGCAAAACACTATTATACGAGCAATTGATTTTTATTTAAGATCTAAAACGATTATACAAATAAATAAACTCAAAGCGTATTTGTAATAGCTATTACTTTTCATTGCAGGAGCCATGGTTACACAGCAAACAAGATTTACATTTTCCTTTTTAGAGCATTTCAAAAATTGTGTATCGTTTTTCAAAAAACATTTTCAACAAAAACTGCTTCTATTATAAAAAAAAAAAAAAAAATAACAAATACATTTTTTTCGTTGTTATATATATATAAATATCTCTTGAACTGAGATCTCGACTACGAAAGCCAGAGAGTCACGTTTTCAATCAGCTGTTTCCGATCTTTCCTCACTTTATTTTAAGTCCATGAAAAGTTGCATTAGGCACATTATGCAAGGAAAAAAGTGCCTTTTAAACATTTGGCGCCATAAACCATTTTGAAAATGTCTCCATTGAGACTAAACACGCAGCATTTGCATAATCTCCTTTTCAAAGCTCCCCCATATAGAAGCACACCCTCTCAAGCTTAAATCCAAAGACGGACAAAATAGCATAAGCAGAAAAGGAATTAAGCAGACGCAATTGCTTCATTTAGCTAATTATGCTCCCAATTTGGTGCTTCGGCAATTAAACGAAGAGGCTGCAATTTCGAGGAAAGCCAGCTAAAAGTGCCGATTATAGCTCCAGCCTAATGCTTCAAATTTGCCAGATATCAACGAAGGAAATAAGCAAAGCTCTTGTTGTACCAAGCATCGATTAGCTTAACTAGCGATTAATTTGTTATTTTTACACAAAGTGAAGCCCTATGCATATACAGTAAGCTGCATAGTGCATCTTTTTATATCCTGGAATTACATTTTACAGCATACATGTATATCCACTTCGATCAATACTCACACAAAATCATCAATACTTGTATTGACGATTTTGTTTTTATCTTATATTTTCCTCAGTTTCGAAATGTTTTTTTTTTATGTGGACACCATATTTGGGCAAACCTATTTATCGAAATGTATTCATGAAACCACGTTTCGACAGATTGGTGTGCAGAAACCCTGTTTCTGTTTCGTGTTTGCTCCGGTCTGTACTTGACATTAGGAAAAAGTTACAATTTTCATCAATTTTGTGTTAATGACCAAAGTGGATTTTTGATATCCCTCTTTTGAAGTCTGAACTGTTTAAATATAGTTATCAATTCACAGGAATATTTATGAGATTATATATAAAACGAAATTTACATTCAGAAATGTTTTATTACGTTTGGAAGTTATGGAATAAATCATACATTTTTTCATATGCAATGAATCGATTTTTGCATGCACATTTTATATTCTTACATATGGATATTATTTTCGCACATTTATATCCATTTTGTATCTATATCTGGACAAATATGACGAGATTAGGTAACCATAAACAGTGAATATCAAATTCCTCCAACGGTGAATATACTATATTTCCAAAAAACAAACGAAGACTCATAAGACGCATGGGCCATTAGCCCAAATAACTCTTTTGCCGTTTATAGGGCCACCCACCCACGACTTGATTGCAAAAGCTCAGATTTCATCATACGGTCGTGATCCGGAGCGCCATTAGCGGCGCCTCACGACGCGTTACGGAGCGCCGTAATTACTCTCGCAACAAATTTTTCACTCAGTGGTTGACCACAGAAAGAAATCAGCGCTGAAAATCGGCTCAAAAGATTACTGAAATGAACGGCCGAAGCACCGCGAAATCCATGCGCCATTGCTGCATGGCTCAAGAGCATAAACAGATGATTGCAAACAAAAACCAGCCTCAAGGGGGCGCTGGCGATGTTTTTTCACTGGTAACATTTCACAAGAACTTGTAAATCTGCTTTTACACGGTGAATACGTTTTAAAGAATACAGTTGCAAATGAGTATACCAATGTACGAGTATATAGACACCCAATACACAATTTAAACTGTGTACAAATACATACATACATTCATGTGCATGTGTACATTCAGAAATAATCTTGAAAATGGTTGTTTAAAAACGTCCATAAGTGTAAACATGTTCAGTTTAAGGTGATGTTTTAAATGAAACCTTTTTAAATAACACCTTTACATTTTCTTAAGCTTACAAATCATACATAGGTGGCACCACTAGTGAAAATTTGAATGGAATTACTCATCCATTAGTCTCTGCTACCATAAACAAAGACCTCGCTTATATAAACAAAGTGCATCAGCTAATATAAACAATCATATCAAGAAAAAGGAAATGTCCACAAAACACATTTTGCTGGTGTTGCATTGAAGGTGTCACAGAACACCTTCAATGGTGGTTTTTATAAGGTGTCGCAAAACACCTTTTCTTAAAGGATCTTGATAAAACCTTTAAAGGTGTAGTATTTGTGACAAATATACACACATTTATTGGTTTTACAAAGCACCATCTTTATTTGGAATGTACATGTTATTGAAATATTAGTTTTCATAAGGGGAGCTTACTAAGGTGAATTTTCAATTTATACACCATTGTTGGAAGATTCCTCTTTTAAACAGAATGTGTAAAAACCCTTGTAAGAACAGAATTGGGTGTTTACGAAATAAAACGAGCACAGGTTTTGGCAATGAATTAAGGGGATAATTTAGTTGTGGAGCCATTTCATTGTAATTTGCGTTTTCCTCCATAGATGGTGCTGCTCCCCGAGCTACAGGCCATGAAGTCTAAGTCGACAATCAAATAAATGTTTCCAAAATTCACAACTAAGGGATTTTCTGTTTTCAGTAAACATTTAAAGAACAAACAAGATCAAATATTCGAGTTTTGATGTAGGCAAATACTAAAAATACATAAGATATACAAATTATGTTTTATTTCTGCACAAAAACTCCCCCCAGTTAACCGGTTTGACGTACTGCGGCTGTCGCTATTTGCACAAAACTCAACGAAAGCATCTGTTCAAAATTCTCGGCAAAATGCAATAATTTTAAAATTACCTTCCTCCGAACAGGTTTTTCGTCGTTTATTTATTCAAAGCACGATCAAAGCTATTTTCGAAAAGAGATTTCGAAGAGAGGGAAAAGAAGAAAAACAGTAAACACGAATTGACTTACGTGTCTTACATTGCCTAGAAATGTACATTTTAACAAGGATTTTATATTGAAACAATGAATTTGGCAGATAGGCCAACGAATGAACACGTTGGCACCGCATTCGAAATAATCAATAATCAGATTGAGAACCAAAAAGACCACATTTTTTTTTGAAAAATACGATTTTGCACAAGTATCAAATGAAACTGATTTCAATGAAATATTTGTTTAAATCGATAGAAATTCAGAAACTATAAATCATCAGAGAAAGCCTACTAAAATGTTCCAAAAAATTCGAAAATTAGTTTTATTTTAATAACTTTAAATATCAAAACAAAACTTAATTCAGAGACAGACAAAGAAAATTGAGTATACAATTAAATGATGACACGAATCATTTGAATTGGTAAAAAGTAAAAAAAATACACATTAGATTTCACAAAATTGCATTTTGATGCTTGTGCTTACTACATGTACTTTCGGAAACTGAAATCATCACATTTCTTAAAGTTTCACTTTAGACTAAGTGGTGATACTTATGACGATGTCCAATTAGAGTTAACGAACACCTATTAACAATATTTTCATTGTACGCCCATCAAGTCTTTCACAATGAAAATATTGTTAATAGGTGATTACAGGTTCGTGACAGCAGAATAAATTTAATAGAGCTTGGTACAACCGGTCATAAACAATCATGAAAAACGTTGGTGCTATTTCCTAACGAGTCATTTTATTGCTAATTCTGGCATAATTTTTTTCTTCCTCAGCTAAGAGGGCAAAGGTTATTGGAGGGCCTATTTCATCATCTGAAATTTTCTCATTAGCTTGACTTTCCCTGAAATCTTTACTTTGGGAAAAATGCCAAAAGGAGAAGAAAAATCTTCCTATTTTCGTAATAGCCTAATTTATTAGTCCGACATTTAAGTTCCCTTAAGTGCACACATTCCAGTTTTAACATCATTTTAATGGTAAAATGTTTTCATTTAGATTATAATTTAGAAAACATGCCCATTCATCTTCATTTTTTTTTATCTTAGTCAGGAAAATTCAATTTTTCGCAAATAAGTTTTAGAATCGTTTTTACATACTTTTTCGATTATTTTTAAATAGTTTTTTATAGTCTCCATAATGGTGAATACAAAATTCCAATTGCTTTATAAAAAAAAGCAAAAGGCATTGGTCTCATAAACATTACTTGAAACAAAGTTTGTCCAATTACGTTGCTAAATTCATTCACTACTGTTTCTGATACGTACGTGTTTAAAAATAAATTTCAAGTTATTTCCTAGAATTTTCTACCGAACCAACCAAATAACATAACTAATGATATCAAAAATTCATCAATCGATATTAAATCCAAGGCTGACGGATTACAGTAAAATAGATGACAAAGGCCGCTATATTATTTCAGTTTAGCCAGACGACCTTAAATCTAAAAGTCTTTTATCCCACTTAAGAGCCATACAGCCACTGTAAACAATCCTATAATAAAGTGGACGACAGCGGCGACATTGACCCCGTTTTCAGGCATCCCTTCACCAAAACAACAACAACAATAATAACAACAACAAAAAAACAATGGAAAAGCCGAAAACCGTTGACACAGCGTGAGCTAAAGCAACACCAAAGTGGTTAATCGTGTCTCCAGATACATTAGCAGGTGAAGGCAACAACGATTTCATTGCCACCATTAAGTACATCAGGGTCCACTACAGGGACGAGCAGGATTAAACCTCGACAAGCTTTTGATAAAACAAAAATCAGCTAAAACAGCGGTGACAATCGATGAAATTAAATTTGGTACGGAATTTTTACCCTGAGCATGATACAAATTTACAGTCTTATGTGTCCAAATCAAGCCTAGAACTGCATACACCTTAAAATCTAAAATAGGGCAATGCTAAAAAAATATGAACTGAAGTTAAGTTAATTGAATATTATAAATTGTGCCAAGCGGTTTACAGTCACAAAAACGATATAGTATTTTATAAATAAAAAATTCTCTTCTGAAAAACCATGATTTCTCTCGGAGAAAAACAGATGCAAATTTCTTGTTGCAAATGCCCATCACCTGTCTAACTCGTAATTTTGGAAAAGTCAATGTCAGTCTTGCGAGAAGATAGATAAAGTACTGTCATGGCAGCCATCCAACATTCTCAAATTCAAATTACATTGTTGCTCGGAAATTCCATCATTACGTTTTTAAGCGTAACCGAGTTGAAAGACTTACAACAAGGGCCCATTTTTCAAAAGAAAAACAATTCAGAGGCGATAATATTTAGAGAGTGCAGAAAAGCGAAGAGTTTGCATTCTCGGAAAACAAAAATAACCAAGTAGGCCTATTGAGTTTGAGACGAAAATTCAAGGAATCGATTTCCAGTCGCGGAGTTCTGCGGAAAACTACGAAGGAAACACAGCTCTAAGTAAAACCTGTATATATTTCTAGGAGAAAATAACGAAGGACGAGAAAAGCAAACCGATGAAAACAGAGAACGGGTGGCGCCATAAAACAGTTACTAACCTTTAGGCTAGACTGCTTTACGCATCCCTATAGAACGCCATCTTGAATCGGGCATCAAGACGCGTTGCTAGGAACCGTGCGGCCCCCTAGTGATCATTTATCCAGATTTTCTTAAATCACTAAATTTGTGCTTTAACATTGTATTGTTGTAAACTTTGTAATGTTCTTAATTTTTACTTGTTTGTTTGCTTTTAAGAATTTCCAAATTTGTTAATGCAGGATTATCTTTTAAAGGTCTAACGAACGTTACAATCATTGCTAAAACATTACAAAATGCTCCTGTAAGACAAGTAAAAATGCATGGTAGATGAATTATACCGGTAATTTTTACAAATATGTAAATAAAAATTAATTACAGCTCGTTCTTTATAACATTTTTGTCATGTTCGATTTTAAATAATTTCATAATGCGTTTCTAATTTTTTTTTATTTCAAACTACCGTTCTGAGTCAGTGACACTGCAGCAAATATTGTTAACGTAGGACTACTGCTTTATGAAAAGTTCTCGTAAGCCGATTTACAGCCGTTAGCCGTTACACTTCCGTTTCACCGCGCGCGCCGCTGCTGAACTTGCACACAAATACAGAAAATAAAGACGTCCAAAAGGAACATTTAAAAGTGTGCCTACTTATTTTACACATACTTGTTATGCACAAGTTATATCCTGCCCTTAATTTGTAAAATTTTGTCTTGCACCTGATGAAGGCTTTAGAAGAAACCGAAACATTCGTGGGTTGTAAAATAGTTAAGCTCCCATATTATTTCACCACAACCACATGAAGATGGAAAGAATTAGATCAATGAGCCATTCAAATTCTAAATTCAACAGTAAAGCATTTCTAGAGCAGGATCAATAAGCAAAATAAAGAAGTCTTTCATAAAATACAGAAGATGTCTGAATTTTTTAGAAAGAAATGGATAAAAAAAAATTCCGTAGCCAAGTTTCGTTAAGAGCTGATGTGAAAACAGTCTGGTCTTTAGATGACAGTGAACACAAGCTAATAAACGGGCAGATGAACATCAAATAAAACGTTGCAGAAAAGGAAGTTGTTGCAGTCAATTATGAGCGTCCAAAAATGAGTTCTTTCGACGGCGCCAAGATGGCGCCCATAAATAAGGTGAAAAAAATGACAGCTCGTGATAAGTTGAACCTCCACCAGAGGACACTCGTCAAGCGCGAGAAGATCTGAAGATCTACACGTATTTACAGCGTTTTTATCAATATATCCGATCGCAGTCATCCGATGCATGCTACCATTGAAACCTTTTTATGGATCAGGCATGGATGCTGCTGCTGTTTGTCAATTGGGGGCCATTGGAGTTACCCACTTTCATATATTTCTCATCCCTGCTGCTGCCCTTCTCCTCCCACTCCCACAAACCCATATCCCGACAGACCAACTCAATCTATCCTTTTACCAAATAGTCGAGGCAATAAATCATTTGGTATTCTGTTCACTCCATCTATTACCCTAGCTGCAAGAAGATGCCACAAAACGAAATGTGAAAAAACGAGAGAACTGGAGAGAGAAGAGAGATGCGAAATATAAAGTCAAATTTCTATCGGAAAAGATAGGGCAGTAAAGTCCTTATTCGGAGGCATCAAACGATGGTGATGGTAAAAGTGTGGTGATGGTGGTGGTTGGCGAAGAAAAATGCCACTCAGTGCGTGCCAATGCATAATTTAATCTGAAATCCATAAACGAGGACAATATTTTGCATGACGGTTAGGATTTGGGACGACAAAAGGAGGCGGACATCTTGGAGATTACAGAGCTTAGGATGCATGTTAAGTCCTTTCGTTCTCCTGCCAGTTACATGTTCAGTTAAACCTTAATTGAAGTGCTGAATAAGCAGTTTTATTAAACGTGCTTTTCAGCGAAGGAATCAGATTCAAGTTTAAGTGGGCTTGGCTCGAATTTATAATTAGTTTTAAAATGAACCGTTATTGTTAGCACCTCTATAGTCACATGATTCGAGATTGCGTAAAAATGCATGTTTTGTGTAGCAAAAACAAGTGATACGCCAAACACCTATAGCATAGATAACTGTAGCAACATATATTATTTACTTGTATGCTTTTAACATGTTCCAGGTGACGTATATTTTAAAGACAACTTGCACATTTCAACGGATCTCATTCACAAAAAACTAAGGGAAGCAAGTCAATATATTGTTAGTTTATCATCAAAAATTCATCAAAGATGAACAATTCATAATACTATATAAATGAAGTTTTAGGGTGAGGGGAATATTTGTACGAGACTTTCATGAATTTGCACGTACATTTGATGTTCAAAAGTGCGTTTTGGACTAATTTAAATGCATAATTATCTAGCACTTATACTCTATATATAAGACATCAACTATATTTAAATAAAAATGTCTACTTAGTCTACCGTTTGATTACCAGAAAAAGGCCCAAAGCTTCATCAGGTTATCTAAACAAAAAAAAAAAACACCCACCTTAACAAAAGAAATAAAAAAATTAAAAAAACTAGGCATTGATAATTAATTCGCAGAAAAAACCCTATTTTTTTTTGTGACAAATTTGCATCATTGCAAAGCAAGTTTATTTTTTTGTCTTTAAGAACTATGCTGATACACAAGGGAGAAGAAGTCAATTAAACTTAAACGAAAACGAAGAAAATAAGGTTTGCAATTTTGCTTTGTCATTATAAGGAAGCGAAGTTAATCTAACCATTTTTTTTTCTCTATCTCACATCGGTAACACACGTCCATTATCTATTTCATTATTTGAGAAGGTGATAAATGGTATACCTGAGATACACATGTAATGAAGGTGTGTGGGTGTGTATGCAGCACGCATACGGAGGTATTTACCGGTATTTATGGCATAAACTATACCTCATTCAATAAGGGTTTGCCCGGAGCAATAGGTTTGAGTTTTTCAGAAGAAAAAAAAATGGACAAGTGGTTTGGCAGCTGCGCTTGGGGTTATGCTACGCTCAATATGATTGATTTATATTAAAAAATATCAGAATGAAATACAACCGAGATCTAATTTGAAATATGTTATCGATATTGGCACATGACATCTCTTACATCAAGAGGAGCAAAGTATCATGCACTATTCACGTTGCCTGCTAGGCCTATTAAACAACATTGCACGTGTGCAATAATAAAATAAAGATTGAGCATATCTTTTTGCAATATTTGAAAAATCTGATGTCCACAAAATACCCCCCTCATATAGAAAACTTTCTGAATTAGATGCATATTTATAAAAATCTTGCAATGTTATGTAGATATTACATTAATATTACAGACCTGCTTAAGAGGAAACTTAGCATATTACCAAACCAATATGTACAATTTCTGGTTTGCACAATTACATATTTTTATTATACACAAGGACAATTAACATGGTAAACATGTTGCCTTCAGTGGAGACCCAACTTTAGGGTAACATGGTGTTATAATATTTCAAAAACCGTTTTTGTCCATTTCTTTTCTTATTTAGGCATCGGTTTACTTTTACAACCATCATCACATGTCCGGGTCATCAAACTACTATTGAAGGATTTACTGAAATGCTTAAGTAATTTCTGACGAGAGAAGTTAAATTAACTGCTAAGATAATTTGTATGAAACCCATTTTGACACCATATAATGCTATTTTTGGCATGCTGACATTAGTTGCAAATGTTTCATCACAACTAGGCAAGTGCGTAAATATCAATTTCCAAAAAAACAAAAAAATGTACAGGACATAAAACTGACGAATTTTAACATGCAACACTGTTGTATCCATTACTAACTTCTGCGTAAGAAATATTATAAGAGTAAAATCATTCTCATCTATAAATTCATCAACATTTGAAATATTTTCGTGTCTTCCAAGAAAAACGTGACGCTTTTGAACATTACAAAAAATAGCACGAACTTTTGGTTACTTCGCATTATATTATTTAGCCTATTGCATTTTACCAGCTAAGTGTCCAATTTATCTCAACACAATGTAATGATACTCTGGGCTTTATCATAATCTTAGAGATATTTTTGTGTGGAACAGGGGAACAGTTTTCATTTATTGCTGTTCCCTGAATACTAACTTTTTAAATATAAAGTGAATTTTTGCCAAAACTCTTATTGATGTATACATTTGCGTGTGAGCATACATACGAGAATCCCACGCAAATAACGCAGTAATACGAACAGAAGTATATAAGGGCTATCAACTTATATGGTTGTAACATTTCGTATTCAGCCACGGCGTTGTTGCATGTAACTACATTGAGCTTGGAAAATATAGTTTATATTTAAGAGTGAAGGGAAAAGGAAGTCAGTTCATGCTGCTGCATACTGATGAAGGATTTAGATTTTTTTTCTCTTCTTTCTTTCTTTTATTTAGGGAGAGACCTTGTATGGGAGATCCAATATATTGGATGGTGGCAGTGGAGCATTATGTGGGCATAAAGCAACAAGATTCATGGAGATACGAGGGTAATGAGGGATGGTGAGACTACCGTTATTACTGCAAACATCGCGCAAACTGCACGGCCACTTGTTTGCCAAATATTTGGCTAGGCCTCTCCACTCATGTAAATGCAATTTCAGTTCAATGGTGAAAATAAAAAAAAATAAAAAAAAACAATTCAGACTAGCCTCGAACCACACTCTTTCGGGAGATAGATTATGCATTATACATGGACACATTTATTGTGTAGCTTTGCACTCGGTTGCACTGTTATATATTGCTGGGTGGTAAACATTTTCCTGAATAAATTTAACATCTTATGGAGGAAAAAGGACATACAAAGCGAGGCAGTTTTGGTGAGAATTCTGTCATCATTTCAGTGAAATTTGTTTCTTGAATTTAAAAAAAAAATGATTTCTGGCTGAAGGCTTGTTGCAGAAGTCATGGCGCCAATGATGACATGTAGTTTTTATGTCTGCGCCATCTTATGACACTCCAGATACTTGTAGAGATGTTTAGAATAGTACCAGATCATATGCTTACAACATGTGCAAACTTGTCTGGAACGATTTCAATGTGCATTAATCCTGTTCATATCACATTCTGTCGTGAAAAGATTTTCTAAGAAGTTTTCTTGGAATAAACATGTCTGGGACATGAGGTTGATATCAAGTTAGACAAAACAAACATTTCAGCAAGTTCATTACTTGGAACAAACCTGATGGGGAACGTACGCATAGAACGGTATTATAATGCTATTTCTAACCCTATTTTGCCATAACAAGAAGTTTGGGACAAACATGACTTGAACGTGAACGGTGTACAAAATTATGCAGACATCGTACATGTATGTTGATTATGCAATTAATTATTTTTCAAAGGCAATCCATCCTAGGGTGGACTTTGCAGCTGTCCATGTTAATCCTCTCTAATATTAATGCTGTTCCTAAATCATTGATAAGTATGTTACATGGCAGTCATCGTCCGTGGACATTGCTATTTCGTGACTTTCGTGCAACGCTTTGCTGTTCCCAAAGATCGATATCCTCGAGAAATTGCACGTCAAACATGGCCCCACAAACCGGCCACATGAGAAAACTGTTACAAGCACGCATATGTTGTTCTAGAAGCAGCACTGCTTTTGCCTTTTCGCGACATTGCTGAGCCATGCCAGAGTCAGCCATCAATGGCTGTAGTTGCAGCAGTAACAACAAGAAAGAGGACAAGTAGGCCACGCACAGGTGCTCTTCCGGCTAGCCAATGGGCTGCCAAAGAGCCCATAAACGCTCCACTATATCCAATAACGGTGACAGGTGACAGGCAGAAAATAAGTGATTTCCTAACCCCCCACTCTCCGAGCCAATAGAGGGGAATAATAAATGGGGATATCAACTGAGTCCAAACAAAGCTGATTACACAATGAACTTTAACCGACAAAAATCTAGACGCCATTTTGGGAACATAATAAAGAAGGAAAAGGGAGATTTGGGGCGGAAGAGTTGCCATGACATCACCACGGCCAATGTCAAAACAGACATTTGCAGCCATGGGCACACACTGAAGGACTGAAACAAGATGTATGTCAGGCATGAAGCAATATTTCCATGGGCCATATTTAAATGAAAAAAGAGCTAGCATTGCTTGGTCACAAACTATAACCATGCCTGCCAGTATCAAAACATGGCCAATCCCGGGTCACTGATCAGGGATGATCAAGATCCAAACCATCACTTGCCACCAGAATATACAACAACAAAAACATCTGTTCTTTCTATTCTAACATATATTGCTAGAACTTAATGAATTATCAGAGATGGCTATTTAACTTCGAAAGAAATGTAGTTAAAATTACATGCATCGATACGTTTATTGCATTTTACAACATTTTCTGGTAAACAGTTTTATAAATTCTGCGAGCAGTCTGGTGGAATGAATTGTACAGATGCATTTTTTCCAAGGACTATGAGAAAGAGCCCCATTTTGTTAATTTATTCCCTTATCATGCAACGAGTGCTCCATAGATGGCGCTGGCCAATTTTACCACAAGCAACACGTTACGAGCTATTCTGTTTTATGGAAAATCTACAAAATTCCCCTTTCGTTTTCCACGAACAATGGGGCTATTGGGGACAGGAATTTAGGCGAGAGTAAATACAACGCTGAAGTGCAGTAAAACGTAGTGAAGTGAATCCAGGGTCCTCTTCATGTGGATCCATACGTGCCATCCATGGTTATTCAAATCCCAACAGAGACAATTAATTTGGGCAAACGGCCCTCCGCCCCCCCATCAGTCGCAAAAATAATGTCGTAATTAGAAACGAAACTGGGAAAGTATTTGTTAATTATATATGCGAGTGAATAATTAGTCATATAATCATAATCTCAGCACATTTCGCGCGCAGAAATTAATGCCACGGTTTAAATAATTATGTAATTCATTCGCGCTTGCATACGCATATAATTAAATATCAGATAGATACGTAAAATTATCAGACAAATAAGATGGAAATTTCTCGGAAATAAGTGGCCATAAATAAAACGTGTATGCGTGCAACGTGTTTCGTGCAGGAGGCAAATGGAGGAAAACCCGTAGAAAAATCGATAAAAGCTAGGTGAACGGGGAAATGGCACAATTGCCAATAATTATTATCATCGAGATTTTGATATAGAGGAACAACCATGGAGAAATGATTAACAGGGGAAGAACAGCTCCGCTTAGGGCATTCACGTGACGTCATCCGTCTGCGGATAAAATCCCTTCAATTGTTATGTATATAGTCAAGCATATGCACCGTATGAATGACAAAATGACAGAATCAAGCTTTTGAATGGACATATAGACCATTATTACATTTAGAGTTTCCACATGTGGGGCACATTAGCCAGGAATGCTGTACATTACATACAGTACGTGTCCAATTTTTGGTCTTGGAAAAGGTTGAAAAATACTGTTTAGGGTCTTTCAATTTTGCTCCATCTTCATGACGTGCGTACTTATTTATGTTCATATACAAGAACCTCAACTTCGGGAACACTATTCCGAAGGGGGGCAATGCTCCCTAACGACACGCGTCAATTTTCACCGGAAATGACGTTGTTGGTGCGTGGGAACCGAATCCTGTTTCCTAGCCCTCGAACACTGGGCTGAGTAGCACTGGGAAGCGATTAATTACTCGAAGAAACCATTCATAATCGCAACCGTGCATAATTACAGCCCACGCTGAGGTTGTAAATGAAATTAAATGACATTCCAACCCATAGTTTGGCGAGTTTATAACGGGTGTTCGCCAAGAAATATTTCACTGTTTACAATAGGTATTTGCGAGCTTTATGTAGGATAGACTTATCCTTAAAACTGATAATTATGCGAAAACAATAGAAAAGTTTTTGCTGTTTCTTACCTTGGCCTGAAAGAGTTTGGCTCCGAAAAACTGCCATTTCCTAGTGCAATTAACGTAAATTCGCACGCAGTCCACTAGAGGGCGTCCCTTTAAAGCCGTCCATTTTTCCACCAAAGCCTCGGTCAGTTGCCTGAAATGAAGATAAACTTACACATTACTAACGGTGGAAAACGGGAATAATTAAGCGTGTGTTGTTGCACCGGATTCTGTTAAATCAAAAATTAAGTACCGGGTCATTAAAAATGATGAACTGAAGTTCATAATGTAGCAACGCTTGCAGTCATTCTGCTTTTGTCCCTATAGACCAGTAGCATAAGTGTATTATATCATACTGCATCATATCCTAGCCCCACATACACATACCTTAGCTGACACATACACTACTAATTAAGGTCAAAACCAAAATGAAATGCATTTGAAAATACATATGGATTTAGAAATACATTTAAAACACACGTGTATGTTCGTGTAGACTTGGACGCGGGACATATTTTGAAATTTGCAAAAGCAACATTTCAGAATCCCATTTCACAACTTTTTCATGTCCTTTTTCTAAATTACTTATTTCTTACTAAGTCGTGTCATGAAAAGAGGATACATGTTTCCAACACGTTAAATGAAAATGTTACTTGAAAAGCATTGAGTATAGAATACCATCAAAGTCTATCTAAGTCCAAATAACATTACATGTACTTCTTGAAGATTAAAGAAAATGTAGTTTTTATATTCTGAACAGGTTCGATTTATAAGACTTTACGAGTGAAGATTTTTTTTCAATCTTCTCATGCAGTACAATAAAAATGAAGGCAATTTCTCAGTTTTTTTTCCCAGCGGCAATGTTTCTTTATACTGTGAGAAAATCCAGAAAGAAGTAGAAATCGTGATATTTAATGACATTAAATGGCTAACTTGATTTGCCAAAAGGCATTATGCAAATGGACTTAATGATAACAACATTTACTAATAAACAAAAATATATATATATATATGTAATGACGAAGAATATAAAATTAATGGGCAACTAGACTCTAGTCACAAAATTTCTTATCAAACAAAACCACTTCCGTAATGTGTCACGTTTTTTATGCCATTTTCGATCCCCACGTCTCATCCATTTTTTTTATTTAAATCTTTTGAATTTAAATATACTATCGGTTAGCCCATAAATCTCAACAGTCTATTGTTGTACCATGTTTTATTATGCAAATTTCAACCAGCTCAAGAGTTGAAATATTCAATGGGAAGGATTTTTTTGTTCTCTATAGGCAACACTCAAGGTTGAACTTTTACTGGTTATAACAGCAAAAAAATCTCATAAATATGTAAGTACATCACCGCGACCCTATTTACAATAAAAAGCAAAGAGTGCAGAGGCAAGAAACGATAGCTATCTTTTATTTCATAGTCTCGAGCTGGCAAATCGATTAATTTGAAAATTACGCACAATATATTTTTGTATGCTATTTTCGAGAAGGATGTTAGCTGTACTGATGTCAAATACATCTACTTTAGAATTTCAAAGAAAGTTGAAAAAATATAAATATTATGGTAATAAATGCTTAATCTAAACACAGTTTTCTTACTCGTTTCAAATAAACAGAAAACAGGTAGATAACGTCAAGAAAAAAACTAAAGTGACATGTTTGCAGGCTGGTATTAAAAACAAAAACATGAATAAAATATAATAAAACAATTATGACTAATTTAGATGTTAAAAGGCAAAAAAGTGAAAAAGTGGCAAAGAAGAGCGAACAATAAGTATACTGTATACTGTTGTAACACAAAATGCTGCCAAAGTTTTTTTTGGTAAATTCAAAATACAAAGCCAGACAGTTAAATTTAATAGGCATAACAACTCAATATATATTGTATTACTGAAATTTATTGCAGTGTTGCCTTAAATGAAGACGGCGAGTTATTCCTTAAATTAGCATATGTCCAAATTTAACCAAAATGCCAAGAAGGCAATAAAATATTTTTGTTACAGAATTACGAGTTGCACTACCATTAGCAGATATATTTTCGGCCTAATTCAATTATAAATCAAATGGAAAAAGTATAGTAAAATTTCTTCTCTGACAGTATAGTAGTTCAATTTTACACCCCTTAAATAGATTATACTTTTATAATCAATGGTAAATAAAATCTGCAGTCCATATCAATAATTTGAATAAAAAAGTATAGTTGTGAAGTGGGTTAATCCGGATAACAATGGTCATCTTTTCGTGCCATATGCTGCTAAATTAACAGCGAAAAGTATATAAATGTCACAACGGTATTAAAAATTGATTTTAGTGCCATGTATACATCAAAGTCGAAAACATTTCCAACAATAAGGTACGCATATAGCACGCATTGAAACAGGCTTAGTAAATGTACGCAAGCAAAGCCAAGTTAGTTAGCACTGCAAAGTCATCGAAATAACCGCGCCTGCCAACAACAATTAAAGCCATTTTATTTTTAGTAAATCGATATTGATTTCAGGCTATTTTTAACCGTAAAAAATGAAGTAGGCAATCGACCAACTCTGGTAAATTAGCTTTATACCCCCATGCAAATCCATGAAACATATCCACCTTGATATCTGAAGGCTTGCACATATTTTATAAATAAATAATCGTGATTTGGCATGCATTCGTGCATTTGTGTTTTTTCATACGCATATAAAGGTTTGCGAGAAAGAAGATATTCCATCAATATGTAAATGTCTTAATGCCGTGCATATATACATATATAAGATCGGGCGTATCTCGTCTGTATAGTGCTATATAAAACATGTACACACATATATATATAAGACAAAATGGATAAAACAACATATATTAACATATGAACTGCCACGAACTGAGAAGATCCACAAGATTGTAATGTGAACATATTTTAAATTCAATTTGAAAGGTTGGGCAATTTCGGATACCTTCTATAATAATATTAATAATAATAATAATAATAAATAAAACCAAATTTATGTAAGTTCATATGAAAAACATGGGATATTGAAGTGTCAAAAAACACAAAGTAAACAATTGCATCTTTTACCATGTCCTGTTTACACTTTAGTGATACGGTTCAGAATACTCACAACATGTTTTTTAAATTTGTATACATACATTTTTAAAAAATTAGGTCAAGAAAACACATATAGCATGTTTTTCAAACTTCAAATATTAAATAGCAACACGCTGCTGTTGTTAAATTAATGTGTAGACTGCGTACAGAACCTGCATATTACATGTATCAATAATAGTTTACGAATAAGAAACTGTAACATGTCCATTTTCTTTAATGACAAAGTTCTGTTTGTTCATACTTTCTGAATTGTTGTTAAGTCCAAACCAGATTTAAGTTTCTAAGTTATGGGTAGTTAAATCAATGAAAAGTAACGAAAATAAAATGGCAATTGGATCAACTCCCTTCCGGATATAACCGAACAGATAAAACAATAGTAAACCAAAAGCAAAATAAAATCATAAGAAATAAAAAAAATGTTTGTGGGTTTTACACACGAACCACTTGCCAAAATGTGTATTAAAACCGCAGACAGTCCTAATTCCCTCATGACATTTATGAGAAATACACAATGCGTTCGGCTATAAAACACACGGCAATAACGAAGTATGAACTACGATAAATCCGAGCCCCAGACCACTTTGCAAAACCACACCAGTTAAGAGATATATACGAAAATTATTATTAAACTGACAAAAAAATCCAAGCACCCACGGTTATGGTCAGAGAAAAACGCGAAAAATCGATACTGGTACGAAAGCCAAATCATTTCAGAAAGTCAATTTATTTTGCTGAAAATAGATTGGAGAAAGAGTAAAAAAAAATGCTTTATGGAATTACGGAAAGTAATGCGTTTTAAAACAATCTATATAATTTTGCAGCGAAATTTCAACGAAACAAAATTAAATTCCAAAAATTCAATCAAAGCAAGTAAATAGGGCGACTTGAAACGGGTTTTTTTTAAAATAAAAAAATCCACTCAATTTTACTTTGCATTCCGGTCCTAACTAAGTTTTCCCACAAAATACTTCATACTAGATGTAGATGTATCAAAGTTAAAATAAATAGATTTTCAATGGTATATATTAAACCGAATCATCAGGGATTATAAAACTGAAGGGGAAGATCGTGAATATATGTTTTAAAAAAATCAAACCTTCAAGTTACAGTACAACTTTTCCAATGTCAGATTACATATTTTTGGAAATTTTATAAGAAATTTGTTGTTGTCATTATTAGGATTTATCAATTATTGTTATTAAGTAAATTAAAGCTTAATATTTTCGAGAAAAAACTTATTCTGAACCGCAACGCGTATACAATTTAAAAAGATATTTTGTCGACAAACCCAATAAATATACAAGTATACATGTGCAGCCAATGTTTTTGCCATTATTAGGAATTATGAATTATTATTATTAACTATTTAAAGCTTAATATTTTTGAGAAAAAACTTATTCTAATGGCAAAAACATTTCTTATAAAATACGTAATAGATGGCGCTTCATGCAGTAATCAATCCTGTCATGGCACATGTATGCAAACGCCCTCCAGCGACGCCAAACCGCATAACAGTGTCTGATACCCCATTATCACGCAGCATTACCCAGAAATTAATTTTCCAAACATGCAATGCGCATTACATGTGCATGGCGGTCAAACACTTTAGCAGGGCAATCTGTTGAGCCGCAACGGCGCTCCAGTCAAAGGGGAGACGTATTAAGGCATCCATCTCCGTTAATTATAAAGTCAATCAAAGAGATCCCTTCGATATATGGATCCTCAGAGTAGTTCATCTCCCAATAATTCGCCAAACAAAAGCCATTTTGAGGGTCTGCTAGTACTTTTCTTTCATTCCTGCCATAATACCGCGCTACTACCAGTGCTATGTGCAACATAAAAATGGCAACAACCCCATCGATTTCTGTGCAGGGCGAGGAAGGAGGGGATGGGGATGAAACCCCTGTCATTCCCCCCCGCACAATAACCCAGCCACTGCAAACTAAATGCACTATTCCATCACCATTCCGTTCAATCTTCTACAATCCTAATATCCTGTTGATGGAAACTCACTCGATATACCACCAAAATGAAGAGATTTTCTGGCAGAAACAAGATACCAGCACCCTCTAGCGACGGTGCTTGTTACATGACGCGTGACTATCGATCCGAAACCACGTGCAATGATATGTGCCTTCGAGGGATTCAATGGCCAGGGAGGATTCGAGCCATTACCAGGTCCTATATACTACAAGAACCTATGCTTACTTCAAAACAAGAACGTATGGACGTTGTGACTGTCATGGAAAATGTGCATGGCAACAATGACTGCAACATGTAACTTTAATGGCAAAGACGCCACAAGGTGCAAAATGGATCGTCCATAAGCAAATGGCGATTTTTGGAAACCTTCCCCAATTTTAAAACTTGTTAAATCCATACACATTGTAGATGCTTAATAAATTTATAATTAATCCAGTTTTTTGTTTTGTATATCAATTTATATGTTAGGAATGAACTGATTGCCGCTGGATCAGCGTGAGAAATAAAGACAACAAAAGTTTAGAAAAACAAAACCTATCAAAACATAACTGGAAATTAAACTAATAAATAAACCTAGAACATGCTTCTGGAGATAAACGAATGTGTGACGGGAAATAATGTGTTTTCACATTCAATGATAGCTATTGATAAGTTCACACTTTTGGTAACAAGATAACGATATCAAGAAACGTATTTTCTCATCAAAGAAGCAATGCATTTAGTAATAAAACTTATCATTTCAAATTTTCATTAATAAAATAACTGTTGAATATTGGAATAAAAAAAATCTACATTGACTTGAAAAAAGATAAACATTGAAAAACTTATCCAGGAAGTTAATTAAAGAAATGATCCCCATTAAATCTGAAAATAAAATTTCTTCCGAAACATTTTTTTTCAAAAGTGTGACCTTTTGTCTAAGAATCCACCTAAAATTCGTCGCATTACTTATTTTTTTCATAATTTGGTCATAATTACAAATTAATTTAATCTAATCAAGTTGATTAGATCTTTGATTATGGTTAATAACGACTGGAAGCCAACAAAATCAAGTAATGTAACGAAATTTAGGTGATAATATAGACAGAGCTTATGCCAAAAAACTAGAAAAATAAGTGGTTATGTTTGATCCCTTTACAGTAAAGACTTAAACTACTGCAGATTTTTAAGGAACACAGATGTTACTAAGATCTCGATAAGTGATTATTCGTAGAGTAAATTCGGCATAAGAGTTCAGAAGCCAAGGATTTAGCTTTTATCGTTATTATTTTCCTGTTTGAAATTTTAACTAACAATAAGAGATGGCCCTAAAAACGCATAATGGAAAATGATGAAGTAAACAGTGAAATCCATTTTAAGAAGGATCTCTTGGAAAAATAAGCTAGCTTTTTTGCCGGAAATGGGAAAAGATTGAAAATAAAGAGACGAAATGAGACCTAGCTTCTAGATAAATGACATCAAAAATGGAGACACATGAATAAAAGACTTTTTGCCTGTCGTTTTCCATCAATCAATATTTCAATTTTCGGTAAAAGCAATTGGAACATTGTAGAGCATGTGCTTCCCCATTGGATCCATATATTTAAATGGATATAGATTTACTGCTTTCTCTGGCACATTCATTCAGCTGCACACCCAATGCAAGAAAAGCCTGTTACCATACAAAAAAATCTATGTCAATAACCTTAAGCACTTTCACAACACATTATACTCTGAATATCAATTGAAAACTGTGGATTATCAACCGTGGTGCAAAGGCGCTAGGTATTTTCACAAATATCAAAATTAATGCATTCGTAAACAGGAAAATGAGAATATAAAAAAAACAAGCCTTATTAAAATGCTAACAGTGTACTTGTTTACCGAAAAATCCCTCGCCAATTCAAAAGCTTGTTTTACAAAAACAACGCAATAAAACTCGATAAATAACGCAAAACGACGGAAGAAATAATTTTACTAGCTATTTTACAAAGTGCAGATTTGGTTAAAATGTAAATTTTTTTTATAACAGGACTAAAAACGACATCTTTTTTGTTTTTTTTTCATTTGGTAACACCATTTTTTAATGTCTCCTCTTGGGTCATCGACCCTTTCTCGTTCAAAAATGCTTCATGTATTTTTAGAATTTGTTAAAACAAAAAAAAAATGGTAGCTAAATAACGCCATTTCATCAGTGTACATAATGGATCAATCCTTTAATAATTAATGTTGATGGAATTAAGACCATATTCAAATTGGATAATTTCCTTCTAATGAATTTTCATAATGCTTGCTTTCGTTTGACGTGCCCCACTTATAGCAAGATCCATAATGGCCTGTTGCAACAATCTTTATTTTGAAAATGATGGATTACTTAATGGAATTTGTAATATTAAATTAAGTGTTTTTAGAAATCATAATCTGCTATAACTACAAAGTAATTGTGAAAACTCAAGTACCACTCAGTACCTTAATAACAAAATACTGAAAATAGATATTAAGTTATTTAGTTCTATATACGTATTTAATCTTACCAGCAAAATGTTGTAAATTTTCTAAAAAATCAATCAAGTACAATCAGATACAGATTTTTATCTTTTACAGAAATAAATCTCATAATTTCAACATTGCAAGTATAAAAATGCTAACTGGTATAACGATACCTTAAAGAAAATACCTTTAAACCAAGATTAGCGTAATCTTGTTAAGTATGCATGATTACACGTGTTTCGCCACTTTAGTAGCCTAAAAGCAAAGCGGATTTTGTTGTTCATCATTAATCATACAAATGTTGAACATAAAACGTCAACTTGTTTCCAGTTGCAAATTTGTAGTTCTAAGCATCATTTCTTCTTATCTCTTTGACAAAAACAAGCTTAAAAATCGCAATGTATAAGCAGTTTTCATTTCGAGTTAACTTAAAATACATCAGTGGTGCCACCTGAGTTCTACGTTCAGTACTTCAGTGAAAGAAATTTTCGAGAAACATTACATTCATAAAAACCCTGACATTTGCTAGCGAGTGTTACATCAGAAATTAAGAAGTAAAAACGTTTACTCTTCTTTCCCACTTTAGATTTAATGCTTGGCTTTATTCTGCCAAATCTGATTGCAGAAAACGTTTCTTTTTTACGCCACAACATGGCCGATAAACACGAGAAGATTGTATCGCCAGAAAAAAAAAAAAAGTGCTCCAGATTTTTTTTTTTCGTTGTTGTTACTCGCTAGCATGATTCAACATTGAATTGGTTTCCTGAGAGGCAAACAACACAATGTCGGAGTCCTTCAAGTCCCCAGTTCCTACAAGAACCGCGAGCAAACATACGCTGTTGGGTCCATATCCTTCCACTCTACAGGACCCAAATGTTCTGCGCCAGAAATATTAGTTGTGCTAAATTACATTTCTTTCCTTAGGGAATCGCAATGGAGAATTGCTTTGAAATCAAAACAAAAAAGGGCATTATTAGATGCATCGGGGCAGAAGACCAAGATTCGAACAGAAAAAAGGGTCCTTGTAACGTGTACTAGCTGGATATAAACCGATACTCGGTGGACACAAACTTATTACTAAACATGAATGGTAATGGCAAAACATTTACTTCACCTATCTATTTCTATGTAAATGATGTCTTAATTTTCTCATAAATAATTAGAAAATCCATGTAAGAAAGGACGGGCATCATGTTACTTGAAATTTTCCACATCTAGTCAGATGTTCACTTATAAATAGTAAGTCTACTATTTATAAGTGAACACGATATATTTTAATATACGAAGACATGTTAAATTTAAAAAAAATATAAATATGTACACAAATAGTAATTTATCAAATTAAGAAATATTTATTCTGCATATATAAACAAAACTATTTTATGGTAGAAAAATATCTACAAATTTAATTTAATACCTTATATACTGTCAAGGTGTCATGGAAGCATATTTCAAGGATTTCAAGGCCCTTAAAATTTCAAAAAAACCTTGCTGACATAATTCATATGCATGGGTAATTGCTATATTAAATTATTGCCTACATGCAATATGTATACATTTTTCGATTGATTTATTTCAAGCATAATTCCCGACTTTTCCGTTGTGCTAAAAATACGGCACAAGTGTATTTCCCATCAACTCGTGTCTATAATATTGTGCATGATATTATTTACTTGCAATTATGCAAGTAAATATCATTGAGAATCATATGGACATATCGATCTTCAAAGTAAATTTGAATCATGCACCTTATTCCCGTCTTCTAAAAGAGATCTGTTCAAAAATGTTGAACACTAGATGTGCTTAGGGAAAGAAAGCGTGCAATAGTACACGAAAGCATGCTGGACACACGAGGTATCAATTTAAAGCTGAAGATCCCCTGATTTGCACAAACTAATTTGTTTTCTGATCGGGTGGGTTAAAGCCTCCGAAAGAGGATTTTAAGGAGATTGAGTCTCAAAAACAGATAAGGAATGGAGAGGATAGCGCCATCCAACAACTGAGACTCAAATGTTACATAAAGGAAATCGCGAGAAACATGTTTTAAGGATTACTGCGTAAACTGTTCATTTATGACAAAAGCTCTTGAATTATTGCTAAGGGTTATTTACTCAGATTTTGCGCTTTCAATATTGATTGTTTTTCTAAGGACATGTGCACAGTTTCCACACAAATTTGCATTTATCGAGTCTAAGCATGATCCAACGTTTTTAACCAAATGAGTTAATTTGTCTCAGTGTATTTTCATATGTCCCTACACATCATTTGTAAATTTAATCTACAGTTGCCCTAACCAAATCGTAAATTTGGCCCCCGGAAAAAGTTCTTCAAACGCCTTGTTTCCATCACCACAAACAGTTGTTAATGATAATATGTATTTTACATTAATATTAAGTTTTAAGTAAATAACAATACTTGTGTTATCCTTTTCAAGCACAGTCCCACTAGGACCCGTTTTCGCATTCCAACAACATTCTAACTGCGACGCCCTCGAGTTGTCCATGCAAGGCCCCTAAAAGGCGCTTCTGAGAGGGCGCTAGCGTCGTTTTGCGAGAGCCTGACCATAATCTCAGCCTATAAATAACTGATGTCATTTGGCACGCAATCTTTTCCAGACATTTTTACACATGCACATCGCAGAAGAGAGCAAGTGGTTTCCTAGGTAACTACCAAAATACGAAATCGTTTTATCACCCTGGCATGTAAGGACTTTATGCCAAATGCGATCTGCTTGAGACAAGAAACGCGAATCAGGGTACGAGGAGGCGACGGAGAACAGCAGCGCCCCCTTTAAGCCGTGGGGATTTCCCTTACGCTCCAGCCTTATGATGTGCATAGCAATTGGCAGCGAAAAAGCCCAATGCTAAAAGAGCAAAGATTGAGGCCAAAGTGAGACGAATTGAAGACAATAAAAAAAAGCGTAGCATATTACGGGAGTGGGGGGAAAGCATCTAGAGCGAAAAATAATGCGCAAAAGGGTTAAGGAAACCGTGGACATAATCCAAGGGAGAGAACGCATATAACAGTTGAAAAGTTATAACCAAAACATAATAAAAAAACAAGGGTAAACCAGTTGTTATTTGCGCCGCTTTTATGGCCGCAGCGAGGCATAATAATAACAATAACAATGACGTGTGGCATTTGTTGGGTGCTTAAAGGGGTGTTGCTAACACCTGCGTAACGTTGGACCGAAAACTGACTGAAGAAAACAACAAAATAAAATGACCGCAGTTTTAAACTGCAAAAATAGTGTAGGGTACAAAACGAGATGTGCTTTAACACAGAACGAAATTTAACAGCGAGATCACTATAATAATGGGAGGATAAAGTGAATTTTTAGTATATGGGATAGACTTAACGATCCAAAAGCCAACACTCGAAATGGTCAAGTTTTAACCACATGCGAATTCGTGTGCAAAGGTTTTTGTTCTTTTGCCAATAAAGAATTTAACAATTTTGTGGACTCACCTGTGCCACAGTTCAACTTATAATATCAGAAGATTTTATACAATGGTCTTTCCATGTTTGATGTTGATTTTTTACAATATGTTCTCAGTGCTTGTTTAAATGTGTCTTCAAAATTTTCTCAGTGCTTTTAAAAATGTTTTTGCAATAATTTCTCAATACTTTTTTTTAATGTTTCTATATTAGATTTTTAAAGCTTTTTATAATGTTTCTCCAATAATTTCTCAATGATTTTTAAAAGGTTTCTAAAATAATTTCTCAATGCTTTTAAAATGTTTGTACAATATTTCCACAATGATTTTAAGTTTTTCTACAATATTTTCTCAGTGTTTTTTAAAATATTTCTACGATATTTTCACAATACTTCCATTTTCTAAAGAAACCAAATACGAAAACAATTTAAAATCGAATACGTGTTAAACTTGATATCTTAAAAATTTACTTCACTGAATGTTTGAAAACAATTAATTGTTCGTACTAATTTCCATGTCTTTCTATGTAAGGAATAAACTGTAAACGTCGAAATTAAAAAAAAAATTGTCCAGCCGAAAACTATTCAAGTGTATATGCTCAAATATATCCAAGTACGTTCTTATACATATACGCGAAAGGTTCCATTATTAATTATTTATAGTATTATTTCCACGCACAAAAATCTGAAATATAGGTTTCATAATAGAAACGAAATATAACTAAAGAAAGGTTAATCCCATCAGTTTAGTACAAAATGGCGTTTACAGAAGAGGCTTGATTGGCGCCAATTTTATTTGACGACAAATGTGTCCCCCATTAATTGGCACTTATCTTTGCTTTATTGTCGACTGGAGTAACTATTGTCTCAACTCATTCGAGTGGAAAGTAATTGTATTAGGTAGTAAAAAATATGACAAGCTTTCAACAATGTCAGCAATGCAGTTGACGATAGAAGCCAAAATATAAAGAATAAAGGGGCAAAAAAATTAAAAACAAAAAAGTTATGAAATCATCGATGAAAGATGTTACTTAGAGGCAGAAAAAAACAGCAATGCGTGACTCCATTATTAATTAATGCCATCCTTAAGACATACGGCAAATGCATGATTAAAATAATTCAATTAGTCAGCTGCCTTATCATGAATGCAAGATTATTCAGCTGATAAAATGGTGAGGTGAAAGCAAAGGGATGATGGCAATGAAATGAGACATGCAAGCTAAAATTCTGATAAATGACCAATTAAATGAAATGGCTCCCAAAAGCTTTTTTTTTCCTGAAAATATTCTGCCTTCTTTCTCTGCTATGAAAACTCGTTAAACTTACTGGAATGGAAGCGTAAAACAATTTGTCGTTTTTTGGTTTTTTTGTAGAGGAAACTTTCTTTAAATGTCTTTAAATGAAGAAAAAAAACCCCGTAGCAATGGCCTGAAGTTCAACTCGTACTGTCACATCTGTAAGTTCTCACCTTAAGTTTGTCATGCAACAAATTGATAAATCAAGATTGTAAAAGTACCAAAATATTTGTCGAATTCTGTCAAGATTTTGGTACATAATACACCTGTGGACTAAAGGTATTTTTCAGTCTAAATTTGTATCCCGAAATTTGCGTTACACACCAGTTTTATGCTATAATTTCCCTTCATGGTCATGAAATTTCTGACATTCAGAAAAATCTGGAAAAATAGCATGGAAATGGTAGCGAGAGGGGTGCTTGGAAATTTATATGATGAGCCTTTGTAAAATCTACCAAATTTTATGGTCGCCCTATTACCCAAAAAATATTAATTAAGGGGAGTCTGGGATAGAATGGGTATCGTGTGGACAGGGTAAATGTTTGAAGGAATGGCCCTTAAGGGGATGATTAACTAAAAAAATGTCTTAGAACTGTACTGCATTAACATACAAAACAACTATGTATGCTAACATTTACAAAATCCGCCATCTTGCATATCTTCTGCACGACTTGCAATTGCTCAAACTCGCCAGAGTAGAGATTAATGGAAGGATTCATCTGCCACACAGTACACCAATATATTTAGTGTTGGGGGTAAATACAAATGACCCAAGTGTTGCACTGGTTTGACTGTTGTTTCAGAAAGCAGGAAAAGGGTCAACAAACGGGTTAAAATGCACTCACTACAGAGTAACAACTCGTGTTATTTACGAATTGTTGAAGTGAAAAGTTCGCCCACTAGGGGAGAGAGGGCACCAGCACCAACACGAATGGCATTTCTACACGTAATATACATTCTCATCTAAATCACTAAGGACAACTTGTAAGTATGAATTATAAACTGGTAGAGATAGTCTGGTAGTTTTCATAAAAACAACTTAAGATAACTAAATGCAGTGAAAATTTGCAAAAAAGCATAACTTACTTTACGTCTTCGGCACTTCCCTCACGAAATCTTCTTGGAAGAAATTTTTCAAGCACTTGTTGGAGTTGATGGCCAGGACTGCTGGGAGTACTTCGGCCACGATCGGAATGGTAATCTCCCAATTCAACCTGAAACAAAAGTAAATCGTATGACATTTTTGCCACAAAACAATTTCAAAAGTAGTATATGTATTTTTTTTACAAGTATTATCCATTATCTGCAGTTCGTGATATCGAATTATAAGAAATGCACTTTAAATTACAGGTAAAATTACAACGCCCGACTTTTCAAGTTATTGCCCTTTACTTACAACGTTAATTGAAAACTTATTACACATAATGCAATCTAAAACATTGTTAGGAAAACCTACTTTCAACATTTACTTTAACTTAAATTACGATATTAGGCGAGAATTTTCCCCATTGCAAATATTTAACATTTCGTATCACCGAAGTGGGACTTTGAGGTAAATTAGACCAGTAACTTTACAAAAGTTAATTATGTATTGTTCTAATCAAAATTTAAAAGCCATACTAATAACGATAGATAGTTAATTCACCGTGTGTTTAGGTAATTACCGGTACTTAACAACAGTTTCTCTGATGATATAGGAGTTATCTGGGGTATTACATGAAGCATTCAAGTTTATCAGGTCATACATAACCTCACTGCCAGAATACAACTGATACACTTCATAAGCTGATTACTCAATAAATTAAACGCAAAAAAATGCAATCATAAGGAAATTTGTAAACAACCTATCGGAGTAAAAATACCGAGGTCATCAGATAACCAGAATAAAGGATAATATCAAATAGCACAACATCATGCGAGATTAACTTTTTGACCTCCTGAATTTAATGACTATTAAGAATGACCCCAGAGACATTAACAATACTGTAGCTATATAATAAACAAACTTTACTACACTTACTAAGTGCCAAAAAATCGACTCACCTACATGAATCAAGTAAAAATGTGTTTTTCTCAGCAACCAAATGTCAGTTTTAAAATCCGAAAAATGCGTTTTGTTGACAATTTATTCGTCTTTATAATTCGCATAAAATTTCTGATGCATCTTTGAGGCGAAAAATGTTGAACTTAAAGCAACCCAAATTTTCATTATTTCTGCCATATGCATCGTTGTACCCCTGTGGCTGTAAGTGTTTCTGAATGCCATTTAATTATCAGAACTTAATGAACACATATCCACACATAGTGTTAATTAATGGTTTATCGATAAAATGACCACGCCACCAAAACAAAATGGCGGCTGAAACAAACCCGGAGGGCAAACGTTTTTGCATATGTTTGTAAATACGTGTATATACATTATGTACGTCTTGGTGGATACCCGGCTTTAGAGACGTTCGACCCTTAAATTACGTGAAGGTACCTATTGACATGAAGGCAATTTCCGAGCCTAACCTTAGGCTGTACAATAACACGCAAATATTTTCCAAAAAAGCTAGTCATTGAGTCAGGGTTCAAGGCCGGCCATTAGACCTACGAACGCTTCAATTATATTATTAATGCGAGACAAGAAAACACATTTTGCTAATAATGAAAATTTGGATAATAATTAAAATCCAGCTAACGTTTTGTTTACGCAGAGCGTGTCTTTAGTGCTACCGTAATTAGACATTTTGGTATCAAAACTCCGGCATTGCACAAGACACTGTTGCTTATCCCAAGGCCATCCAAGCATAATTATGCGCCTAATTATATACTCGTGCAAGCGGAGCAAATGCTTTAATTGATGCCAATGCTTTCGAAAAACTTAAAAAGGTATGCCTGCTATGATTCCTTTTTGCGCCAATTACATAGCTATCAAAATTATCAATCTTGCATATACATTATCAAAGTTTTTATACTTCGGATCATTGTATCCTCCGTGAACAAAGGCATTTAAATTCGGTAATGGAAAAAAAGTTGCAAAATTTCTGAATTTAATTAAAGAAAAATCACGTTTTCTTGAATAGCAAATGAATGAAGCCTTGACCAATGACCATGGATCATTTCAGCTTACTTTCAAAGAGAAGACATACCCAATTTCCCTTAATACAGCATCAGGTATTTTAATACAGTATACATCATGCATGTATATGTTGTTATTAATGAGATATTTTCAAATTTTGAGTATGATAATATGGGCAAATTATAGCATTAACGAATATTAACAAAACTGTTTTACAGTATATTCACAGCGCCATCTATTATGCGCTCAGCGCAACAGGGCATCCACAAAAACAATACGGTGGCAATTGGCGGCTATTATCCCGATTTAAGGGCGTCAAATTTGAATTCTTTCACGAGTTTGGTATGGAAATCAGCAGTTTGATTAGCCCGATGTTTAAATATTTTATTGGAGAGTTTGAGGAAATTGGGCTGGTTGGTTTGACGTTTCAGCTATATTTTCTCATTTGAATGCAGTAAAAATCGCCAAAAAAACAGTAAAATTCGCGTGCGCTCGCCAGTTTCGTTAAGGATGTCAAAATATCCGAAAATAGGTCTGTTTACTAATTTTCTCTCGGCTATTGAAACCGTCGTAAAAAAAAAACAAGACACGATGAGGAAGGAATATTGCTGGAGGATAGAGATGGAGAGCCAGCTAAACTAGGTCGCCTCCTGCATTATAAATGCATACAGGCCCAATATATTTCTATGGAAATTGATCTATCAATCTCGATCAAGGATACACATGTAGAGGCATGAGTATCGTCAATGTAAACCGCGTATATAGGAGGAGGGCCATAAAACGCAAAATTATCTTCATTTTCATCCTCTCTTCCGCGTCCATCATCCCGAAGCACAGAATGAAAACAACACTGGTGTTTCTCGGTGGAAAATGTCAGATAAAAGCCCCTTCAGAAAAGGCGACAAATATATTTACTTCTTGACTGAAGCCATCTTCTTTATTTATGCCACCATTTTAGTATCTTATCAAAATATTTTAGTGCCGACGATAACAGGCGCCAAATTCACTTTCCATCTTTTTTTTTTCTCTCACTCCTGAACCGTTTTTTATATATTTGTTCTCACTCTCTATTCAACCAAGCCGTTACGTAATGACATAAAAAACTGAAATTAAAAATAGGGATTGCCCTGAATACGAAATTCGAGTTAGAAATAATCTTAGAGTCTTAATGGCTTCTCACCATGTCGACATAAGGATACGCTTCATTTGCATACCATGTTAACACGTTACAAATCATTCTCGTGGCCGTTTGTTATCACCCCCTGTCCAGCTTAAAAAAATGAGGTTTTTCAGTTTATTTCATGTGCCAAACAATTCGATAAAATCAATGCAAGTTCAATTGGATCAAGCTGATATCTTTTAACGTTCGATTAGTACCGGTACTAATTGATAACTCGGCCATTGCCAATTAATTCGGATTGCAGTACTGTATGTATGTATATAACAAAAAATGTAAGATTGCAAAGTTTAATAACCAGATATATATATAGTCATAACTTCTTTCATATACACCCGCTCGATTGAAATTTAATATAAAAACCACATTGAGGGTCAATGACTGGGACCAACTTTTAGGAAGAATAAACTTCTGCTTAATTTTTTTAAATAAAATATTTGGTGTATTGGTGTTAAGTAATGTGGGAATTGTTTCTACGATTTGTATATATTTAAACGATTGTGGAAAAGTAATAAAAAAACAATGGCAATGAGAAGAAAAAGTTGAATATTGCTGATAGCGAAATTTTCAGGTTTGTTTCTTTTTTTTCCCCCACGTTCCTCTTCAATGGTTTTCGAAATAATAGAAATGGGCAAAACTGGTTTTAATTAGCACTGATATGCAATGAGACGTGCAGATTAGAGCAGTCAACATGGCACATCCTCGTCATTAATTTGGATAAAATGCTTTTTATCCCTGCAGATTAACAAACGCACAACAGCGTGAAATGATTATTTTGTTAATTTGCGTGCCAAAACAATGAGGTTAAACCGAAACATGCAAATCTACAAGCCTATAGAGGGCGCTACCGATCAATGTCGTTTACATGCAGGAAGTAATAAGCTGATGATCCTTAATTAACATTTAGTTTTGTTTTAATATTTTCCTTGCTTCATCCTGCCTATTTCAATCAATATTTTGTTTTGAAAAAGTTAAAACCAAGCTATCAATTTAATAACATATCTGTATTTATTAATCAATTTATTATTTGAAGACTAAAAATAGAGACTAGTTATTTACAATTGTAATTTTATATCATAATCATGCCCTCAATAAATATGCATCTTGGTTCTTGTTAATGACCCAACCCCGCCCTCAAAACGGATGTGTACATAAACGTTACCAAGTTATATGGCGCTCCAGTGGTGGCGCCATCTATGTTATGTACACGCTAACTTCGTAAATTGATTGGTAGGAAATTTAATTACAACAACTGCCGATAGGCTGAAAGATAATTAATGTGAAATGAAATTCCACTTTGGCATCCTTCATTTTTAAACAATTGTTTAATGGGGGAAAGTCCTAACCGGTATAGGGGTAATTAGATACCCCGTGTTGTACGGGCTAACATTTAAGGTCAGGAGTATAAATGACGAATTAGTTAGCTATTCTTACATTAAATTTGACCTCAGTTAAAATCAGTCGGCCTTAAGATTACTAATCGAGACAAGATTTTGCAAACCTGACCCATTTAGCATTTTTATTTCGATGCATTTAGTCAGCGATAACCATGAAATTAAACCATCAAAGCCCATTTTTATAGTCGATTAAATTTGAAAGAAAGTTTATTGAAACCGACCTTTAGGAGAGAAAGTCTATTGTTTAGTCTCCAGTTTTCCTCACATTGTCCCCAAGAGGCAAAGTAAAACCCCCATTTATGTTTTCATATATTTATTCCTAGAGGGCGTAATAGAAATAAACATCCAACTCAAATTACACTAAGTTGGTGACAATAGGGTTCAGATTTCTGAATAAAATCCTCTATGTCAAATACATTTAAAAAAAAAAAATTCAGACTGATAAACCAGATGGGAGGCTAGGCTTCATTTGCAATATGCTAAAAAAAGTAGTCCAGTTTCAGTATACCGGCAACAAAGGGTTGGAGGACAATACGCCTAAAGGGTCACAAAGCACGACTTTGGCACTCATAATACGAACATTTTCGGTAATTCAAAAGCGCTGTAAACGAGATTATGATTTACCATCACATTTGCATATCCATAAAAGCGGATTAATTGGCGTTTAAATCATTAATGGAGTTCCTTATCTGCACCAAAACCTATGCGCTGGACACATAAACGTACATAGGAGTAGTCGAGAACAGGCTTGTGATTAATAATTTAATTTTTTTTTGTACTACAGTATTATAAATTATAGTTGGGAGGAAAAATAGGTTTTGCCCATAACCTAACAAGCAGTCACGCAACAAATTAAAACTCATAGGCGCTCCAATAAATTTCAAAATTTTACGATACACATATAATGTATACATGTATCCTTTCGCGAAACACACACTTTATTTGACGAAATTTAGAGGAGGAAATTACACGAATTACCAAAGTAGTTTGTTATAAATCAATATTAATGTTCAATTACCAAGAGTGCTTTAAGGCAAAACCTGGGCTTGATTCAAAGAGTTTACGCCGTGTGCTTGCACCATATTCAGATTATAAAATTGCGAAAATGATTCCTGAAGAAAATTGAACATTTATGAAATTTTTGGTGCTTAATTTTCAAGTATAGACATGTCCAGTGTTATTGATACACAGGATGTCAAACCTGACAAGTTAAAACTACACTGAGTAATAAAAAACTAGAACTCAATAAAACAATCACATGCAACTTTATGAAAAATGCTTCGATTTAAATGAAATTTGGCACTTATACATAGAACAATAGTGAAGGAACAAAAATTTGTTTCCGAACATGCGACTGATCTCTGATCTAGAGAAACAGTGGAACTGCTGCAAACGGGAAACGCTACAGTTCATCGAACCCAACCATTGGCCACCAAACAGTCCGAACTTGAATCCAGTGAACTACAAAATTTGGGGAGTTCTCCAGGAAAAGGTTTACAAATCGAAGATTAATAATAACGAAGACTTGAAACTACGAATTAATTTATAATCCATTTTTGTTCCTACACTATTTTTCACGAAGTTGTGATGTTTATATTGGGTTCTACTTTTTTATGACTCACGGTGTATATCGTTATAACATTAACATCTTCATTATTTTTATAATAAAATAACCTTCTTTTAAACAATTTTAAAAATTTCTTCCAACATTGTTTTAAATGCGACAAACACAAGAAATTGCTCACTAATGTACTGTAAAATGTGAACGTTTTTGCCATCATGTAATTAAGAATGTGAGATGCGGGTTGGTGCAAACAGCCAGGATATGTCTTTACTGTCTATAGCACACTTGCTGCCATGTGTTATTTTAAAAATCTAATTATGAAAATACAAATGCGACGTTTGCAGACATGCATAACCTAATAAAGTCATCACATTTTTGGCAGTAAACGCCCTGCACCCATCGTTCGTTATATTCACTATAACAAATCTGACCGGACCCCTTTTGTCGCCCAACTTTTTTTTCTTTTGTTTTAAATTCTGATTATTTAATTAGGTTGTCATCAATCTAGTTGCAGAAACAAATGGCTGCCATTCCATTACATTAATTAGCTCACTAGGTTTCCTCATTTTCATTTACATAAGAGGGATTTTATGACAATTATTGAAGCAAATCACCGTCCATTCATGTCTCCCACCATTAACTCAGACACCAGATGGTGGCGCCACTAGCATGACCAGAGTGTGTTGGGGGAAAGGTTTAGTAAAAATAGTTTGTTATAAATGTGTTAAGTAAATTTTACAAGTGGTGACTTATTGTTTACCAAAACACATATTCAACGATTTAAAACGAAAGCAAAATAATATTATACAGTTGTGATGTTCTTGATTAAGTACATCAAAAGTTTTTAAATTTGTTTAAAATATACATGTATAGAGATATTAATTAAAAAAAATGAAAAACATCTTTTATCAAAAAAGTACTTTACAAAAGCGTTTATTTCCGGTAGATAATTATAAATTTCCCAGCAATTCTCCCCACCCACCTCATGACATATTTTAATGTAATAGCAGGTTACATTTTCTATTGTCATTAGCACATTGTGCTAAGAAAAAAAAATGGAGATTTTTAGGAGGTCATAAACCTTGGCGTGGGCTGATCAAATGAGAAGAACACATTTTAAGAGATGTATAATATAATAAAAGTCCAGAAAAAGAAAGTGGAAAAAAGACTAATTTGCCTTCAACTGAAAGTTGGTTTTTTTGTGGGGGATGAGAGGGTCAAAAACAGTTTGCGGTCATCCTAGGTGGCCAATGGTGGGATACAGGAGGTTGATATGCTTCAGATGTTTCAACTTCCTCGAGAGACATACCACAACATTATTGGTTTAACTCACCTCATCACATGTAGACAAAAAACCTTTTTCTCTCTCTACTGCAAACCTCCGCCAGGGGGCAAATTTACCTTCACAAGGTGGATACCAATGGAACTAAAAATCTTTATGTTTTTGACCTCCTCCAAGGCCTTGACATTTTCCTAAGCAGTTTTTCACTGCTTTTAAAATGGACAACAACAAAAAAATAAAGGTTGTGTTTTGCTTCTATGCGAGGCAACTTAACAAAGTAAAATGAAGGGTCATGAACACCTCGAAGAATTCAATAAAATGGAATTTCTAAGAAAGTGCCTACTTCAAGTCAAGTTGTTGCTTATTTATCTGAAAACCAGATTAAGACGCCTTTTTTTGTAGCGTGATTACGACGCTTTACTAGCTTTGATGAATATCAAGAATCCTTTTAGGTAACAAACGACTCTTATTAGCTAATAAAGTTAGCCAGGAAACTTGAACAAAGATTTAATCCTGGAAGGGGCAACATGTAGGGGAGACCGGGGCAGGTTGGATCAAGGGGCAGGTTGAAACAATGCTTGTAGCGCCCCCTCATGCACCCGTTACACAGCTGTGCAGTTGACATGTGCTGAGGA